>JBBBDQ010000727.1:0-7500 GCA_037127315.1 Ascarosepion bandense | reverse complement strand
TCGTTAGATTTGTTTTATTCACTTACGCACGAATGCCCTTGGGAAAGGTATAACTTCACCACTTCTCCTCCAACTATGGATTAATTAGTAGGATTTGTATCACTAAATCTTTATTATCTCCAAACCAGGCAGACAGAAATGCGTCTCCTGGTTGCCAGATTTTCTATTGCAGCTGAAGTGTAAAATATGACATGAGTCGTACAGGTCTTGTTGTCCATCGAAACATCTGCTACAGACGGACGCTCTAATTATCATTTGCGAAAATAATTTGGTATTTACTCGTCATTACTTCCAAAATCTTATCAGGTATGCTGTTGTTCTGTTGTGTCCATTTGTATGTTTAAACCAGATGACTGGTAATTGAGTGATACTAAATCACTTCAACAATCCAGGACCTTCCTGAGTAGCCACGCAGACTCAATTACATGAAGCAAATGCCACAGACAAGCTACGTTACGCTGGTGTAAAATTGACTGAAGGCGAGATACCAGGTCAGGACCAATAAAATTTAATATAATTCTTTGGTTTTATCAAAAATCTCTAAATGTATAGCAGGAGCACTACACCAGATGTGGTAGCAATATTCGAAGCAAGCACGAATGGTAGACTTATAAATACGTAAGATAGATTCCAGCAAAAATGATGGTCTAGCTCCGAGACAGAAAATAAACTTTCTTAGCATCAGACGTAGTAATTGATTTATGTTATTATTATTATTATTATTTATAATATTATCATTATTATTAGTAGTAGTAGTGGTAGTAGTAGTATTACTATTATTATTGTTGTTGTTGTTGTTCTTTATTTCCTTAGTTATTTAACACATGCGTTTTACTCAAAGCCGCTAGACCAGACGGTATTGTAATAGAGACGCTGATAGCCTTAGACGATATAGGCGTAGACAAAATTACAGAAATAATAAATGAAATCTACAACGACGGGGATATACTGGAAGACCCAAGCAGATTGATTTTTATAGAACTCCACAAGAAGCCAGGCGCAAAGAAATGTGAACTCCACCGAACAATCAGCTTAATGAGTCACATAACAAAACTCATCATCCGAATCCTGATAAACAGAGCATGCAATAGAAACAGGCCAGAGATAGGACAAGAACAGTGCGGTTTCGTCAAGGACACTGCAACAAGGAACGCGATATTTATGCATAGAATGTTATCAGAAAGTGTAATACAAATGCGGAAGGACGTGTGCCTGTGTTTTATAGACTACGCAAAGGCATTCGACAAAGTACGCCACAAGAAGTTGATAGAGATGCTTGGTAACATAGACGTTTTCGGGAAAGACATTAGAGTAATCAAGAACCTCTACTGACAGCAAACCGCCTGCATACGGATAGGAAATGGGTTCAACAGATAGAGTGGTAAGACAAGGGTGTGTCTTCTCGCCAGATATATTCAACTGCGAGACAATTCTGAGAGCCCTAAAAGTCATGCCAGGATTCGTCATTGGCGGCCACGATCTGACCAGTATAAGATACGCAGATAATACAGTGCTGATAGCAGACACGGATAGGAAACAACAAGACCTTCAAAAGACTACATATAATCTACATGTCATCAGTAAAAAAGAGGAGCCCCAAATGCCAACTACAGGCCGGGGATTCTAAAATCAAGCAGGTACAGAAATTAAATTTTTTTTTAATCGTTTCACACCAAGCAAGACAGTACCGTCGCTGGTGTGCAGAGGGCTACATAAGAGGAGAGTGAAAGCTTGAGAAGAGCGAAGAGAAAGAGGAACCGGTTACAGATTATGTCAGAAAAAGGAAACAGAACGATAGGAATACTGATTTGAAGAGAGTTGTGAGAGTAGAATGAAAAGGGAGAAGAACAATATAAAAGGAGTATTGGGGAAAGGACAAGAAAAGGACTGGAGTCAAGAAGATAAGAGATTGCAATTGACATTGCATTCAAACTCTTAGAGATTGTAGCTATCAGGAAAGCAAAGATATGGAAGGGAATTTCACAGGCGGGATGTGCGAGAAAAGAAGCTGGTGGAGTAAAAGTGGCGGCTGCATTTGATTGTTTTAACAGTAAAAGGGTGAGACCTTGTCACCAGTCTGGCTGCTCAAGTAAATTCTTGCAGAGGGGACACCGGTGAGCTAAGGTCATCGAAGCAGAAGCCATGAAAATATTTGTAGAAGAGACAGGGGGAAGCCACATCTCATCGGTGAGAAAGTTGCTGGAGTCAAGCCGCCGGGTCAGGACTGATCACATTACAGATTCTCTTCTGGAGCTTGTCAAGAATCTTTAGAAGAACTGCAGGGGCGCCCGATCAGATATGACAACAATATTCAGTGCATGGGCGGATGGTTGATTTGTATATGTGCAAGATGGACTAAAGCGAGAGAAATTCCATGACCCGATACAGTGACCCAAACTTCCTAGCAGTAGATTTATTTATTGATTCAATGTAACAATTCAACTTGAGGTCAGAAGAGATAATGAGGCCGAGGAGGTGCAATGTATTGCTTTCGGGGAAACTTGCTATGTTCATGTTGAAGGGGGGCAGCAGAGGCTGTCTATGCTGGTTGACAGCAGCTTTGTTTTGGAAGCATTAAAGTTTACGAGCTATTTCTTACCCCACTCCACTACTGTTTGGAGGTCCTTCTCAAGATCGGCAGCGAGGTTATCTTTGGCTGCCCTGGCAGATTTCTTACTGAGGCGGGAGTAGGTGTCATACCAGGGAAGTGTTCTAATAGGGAAATAAAAGTGCAACACTGAGATCCGAAGGCAAATCAGCATGGCCAAAGATATATTCCAAAAGCTGATTAGAGTATTGAGAGACAGAAAACAAGAGAAACAGCTGATTAGAGTATTAAGAGATAGGAAAAAAGAAACAGCAGTTTAGAGTATTTTAGAGACGAGAAACAAAAGAAACAGCTGATTAGAGTATTGAGAGACAGAAAACAAGAGAAAAAGCTGATAAGTGTATTGAGAGACAGGAAGCAAAAGAAACAGCTGATTAGAGTATATTAGAGACAAGAAACAAAAGAAACAGCTGATTAGAGTATTGAGAGACAGGAAACAAAAGAAAAAGCTGATTAGAGTATTGAGAGACAGGAAACAAAAGAAAAAGTTTATAAGTGTATTGAGAGACAGGAAGCAAAAGAAAAGGCTGATTAGAGTATTGAGGGACAGAAAACAAAGGAAAAAGCTGATTAGAGTATTGAAGGACAGAAAACAAAAGAAAAAGCTGATTAGAGTATTGAGAGACAGGAAACGAAAGAAAAAGCTGATAAGTGTACTGAGTGACAGGAAACAAAAGAAAAAGCTGATTAGAGTATTGAGAGACAGGAAACAAAAGAAAAAGCTGATTAGAGTATTGAGAGACAGGAGACAAAAGAAAAAGCTGATTAGAGTATTGAGAGACAGAAAACAAAAGAAAAAGTTGATAAGTGTATTGAGAGACAGGAAGCAAAAGAAAAAGCTGATTAGAGTATTGAGAGACAGGAAACAAAAAGAAAGCTGATTAGAGTATTGAGAGACAGGAAACAAAAGAAAAGGCTGATAAGTGTATTGAGAGACAAGAAACAAAAGAAACAGCTGATTAGGGTATTGAGAGACAGGAAACAAAAGAAAAAGCTGATTAGAGTATTGAGAGACAGGAAACAAAAGAAACAGCTGATTAGAGTATTGAGGGACAGAAAACAAAAGAAAAAGCTGATTAGAGTATTGAGAGACAAGAAACGAAAGAAAAAGTTGATAAGTGTATTGAGAGACAGGAAACAAAAGAAAAAGCTGATTAGAGTATTGAGAGACAGGACACGAAAGAAAAAGTTGATAAGTGTATTGAGAGACAGGAAGCTAAAGAAAAAGCTGATTAGAGTATTGAGAGACAGAAAACAAAAGAAAAAGCTGATTAGGGTATTGAGAGACAGGAAACGAAAGAAAAAGTTGATAAGTGTATTGAGAGACAGGAAACAAAAGAAAAAGCCTGTTAGAGTATTGAGAGACAGGAAACAAAAAAAAGCTGATTAGAGTATTGAGAGACAGGAGACAAAACAAAAAGCTGATTAGAGTATTTAGAGACAGGAGACAAAAGAAAAAGCTGATTAGAGTATTGAGAGACAGGAAACAAAAGAAAAAGTTGATAAGTGTATTGAGAGACAGGAAGCAAAAGAAAAAGCTGATTAGAGTATTGAGGGACAGCAAACAAAAGAAAAAGTTGATAAGTGTATTGAGAGACAGGAAACAAAAGAAAAAGTTGATAAGTGTATTGAGAGACAGGAGACAAAAGAAAAAGCTGATTAGAGTATTGAGAGACAGGAAACGAAAGAAAAAGTTGATAAGTGTATTGAGAGACAGGAAGCAAAAGAAACAGCTGCTTAGAGTATTGAGAGACAGGAAACAAAAGAAAAAGTTGATTAGAGTATTGAGAGACAGGAAACAAAAGAAAAAGTTGATCAGTGTATTGAGAGACAGGAAGCCAAAGAAACAGCTGCTTAGAGTATTGAGAGACAAGAAACATAAGAAAAATATGATAAGAGTATTGAGAGACAGGAAACAAGAAAAAGCTGGTTGGAGTATTGAGAGACTGGAAAAAAAACAGCTGATTAGAATATTGAGTGACAAGAAAAAAAAGAAACAGCTGATTAGAGTATTTAGAGACAGGAAATAAAAGAAAAATCTGCAAAGAGTATTTAGGCACAGGAAACAAAAGAAAAAGCTGATAAGAGTATTGAGAGACAAGAAACAAAAGAAACAACTGATAAGAGTATTGAAAGACAAGAAACAAAAGAAACAGCTGATTAGAGTATTGAGGGACAGAAAACAAAATAAAAGGCTGAAAACAGGATTGAGAGACAGGAAAAAAAAGAAACAGCTGATTAGAGTATTGAATGACAGGAAACAAAAGAAGCAAAAAATTACTGGATTGTTAAGTGATCTTTGTTCGTTAATATGGCAGTGAATGCTAAACAATCTCGTCAAAGATGAAGGAAAGTCTGATGAAGAATGCTTAGGATACCATGGAACGAACATGTGAGAAACGTAGAAGTTCTGAAGAGAATGGAAACGAAAAATAAAACTAACACTTAACATCAGGGAATGACAGCTAAAGTTTCAGGGACATGTAACGAAGAAAGAGGGCTTATATAATCTGATACTCACAAGTCAGATAGATGGAACGAGAGATTGGGAAAAGCAAATCGTAACATACCTGATGGGCATGAGCGAATGAACGGAAGAGCTGGGTTTCAGAAGGGGTAACATGAGAAAGCGTGTTAATCGCTACCAGGGATAAGAAGATATGTATGTCTCTTGATCGCGTACGCCATCAAGAGACACGGCACAGAGAAGGAGAGGGTATCTCCCAAATAATGGAATATTCTATTTTGAACGCGAGAAAAGACAGAAAAGACATCTCGTGTTAATCGCTACCAGGGATAAGAAGATATGTAAGTCTCTTGATCGCGTACGCCATCAAGAGACACGGCACAGAGAAGGAGAGGGTATCTCCCAAATAATGGAATATTCTATTTTGAACGCGAGAAAAGACAGAAAAGACATCTCAGAAGTGTTAGTGACAAAAAAGTAATGAAGAAAGAAAGTGAAATTGATAAAACTCTCATATATTTAAATGTTGGCTTTACTGAAATGAAAATATTGTTAATTTCAAATATTCTTCTTCTATGTGCCCTGTTCTTTCAGGACATAGGTGATCATGGTTTTCATTGTCTCCCTATCCCGGTGGCTCTTAGCACGCCTTCTCCTGTTACACCATAACCCCCGTTCTATCATCCACCTGCTCAAGCCCTTCAAATATGTTATTTGCTGATTTCTCCTGTCTCTTTTTCCCTCAATCAAGCCTGTTAGTATCCGGTTCGCTAAGCCTTCTTTCCTCATTGCATGTCCCAGGAACTTCAACTGTGTCTTCCTGATGCTCAGTATTAATTTCCTTTTCGTTTCCATCATTTTCAAAACCTCATCATTGTTCACATGCTCGATCCATGATATTCGCAACATCCTTCTGTAGAACCACATTTCATTTGCTTCAAGTTTTTCCTTCATCTCTGATGTTATTGTCCAGTATTCACTGCCATATTGAAGAACTGACAATACCTAGCAATCCACTACTCTCTTCTTTGTTTCTAGCGAAATTGTTCTGTTTCTTAATACTTTATTCAACTTCTGGAATGCTTCCTTCGCCATGCTAATTCGTCTTCGGATCTCTGTGTCGCACTTTCCGTCTTCTGTTATAACACTTCCCAAGTATTCGAATTTTTGTACCTGCTTGATTCTAGTATGCCCGACTTGTATTTGGCATGTTGGGCTGCCCTTATTACTGATGACCATGCAATCGGTTTTCTTGCAGTTTATTTGTAGTCCTTTCTTGTCACTCTCTTCTGCTACTTTCTGTAGAAGGTCTTGTAGTTTCCTTTCTGTAACTGCTGTCAGCACTGTATCATCTGCGTATCTTAGGTTGTTTAAATTTTGACCTCATATGTACCATTTTCCTTTTTAAAGAATTACCTGAAGTCATACTTATTTTAATAACTTATTCTCATATTTCGTTGATTGTTGCTCTCATGTATTCAGTCAGTTAAATGCTATACGTGATACACGCTTTTGGCGATCATGTCTCGAAAGAGACTAGGCAGAAGATTATCCCGCAGTAAGTTGCCATTACTTTATGCGGTAGACTGGTTGCTAGCCAGAAACCAATCTGTCCTGTTATTTAACCCATGACTGGAGGAAAGAAACGGATTAATACCTTTCCCAGGGGTATTTGCGCGTATGTGAATGCAAGAATTCAACTGGAATTCGAACTCAGCTCTCCTATTTCTCGTTCTGAGCCGATATCCACTGCACAAGAACGCGCGGTTCTTAAGCGGTGCAATAGAATTTTCACGAGTATTTAATAGTCGTAGAACTCGGATACTTTCTCGCATTTAAAAGTTTTATTAGCCAGAAATATATCGACAGAACTCCTTGCAATCATTGCAAAAGTGTTCTAGAAAGTATAAAGGGCACAAGCAGACAAAGCGCAGGTTAAAAGCAAAAGTTTTAGATCCCATGAATTCTCGAAAGTCAATATTCTCAATAGAAGCAAAGCGCCAGTGCCAGCCATCATAAATGATCTATTTCATCATCATCATTTAAGGCAATTAATTCTTCTCAATGAAAGAGATGACAAGGAAAATCTCTTTCTAGAAGTTCCCTGCTCTCACAAACTTTGTAAAATATTTATCACAACACGAAGCTTCGACCCTAAGAAATCTACAGGTAAAGAGAAGATCCTGGTGGTTAAGAACATTAGCTTAGAGTTATATCCAACTAGCAGTTTAGCCCAGCGTTGTTCGGGTGTAATGAAAGCTTTAAAACTAATCCATGGTCCTGGAACTCAGACTCAGCCTAAAGAATATTTGTGTGAAGTTTGGTGAGAATCGGATAAAAATTGTGGATTTGCATAAAGAACATACAAACAGATAAACAGACACACACACACAAACATCTTGTCTTGTATATATATATATATATA
>JBBBDQ010000726.1:145000-331711 GCA_037127315.1 Ascarosepion bandense | reverse complement strand
TTCGGACTATTGTCCGCATATTTGTTACCATTTGTGCGACGTTTAATAATAGATCATTCTATTTGTCTTTATTTTTGAGATGAGGTAGTATTTACAGTATTTACATTATTCGGACTATTGTCCTCATATTTGTTGCCATTTGTACGAGGTTTAATAATAGATCATTCTATTTATCCATATTTCTGAGATGAGGTAGAATTTACAGTATTTACATTATTCGGACTATTGTCCTCATGTTTGTTGCCATTTGTATGACGTTTAATAAAAGATCATTCTTTTTTTCTATATTTTTGAGATGAGAACTTTTTGAGATCAAAAAAGTATTGTTGGTAATATTTTCTATAAAATTTTATTCTCATATTTTCATAGTGTTTTGACCCCAGTTTAAGGGTTAAATATTTGCCCATAACTGGGACTCTAACAGGTGCTACCACTCCGGGTCAGGGTGGACCTGGGAACAACAGCAATAATGGGGTTGTTCCATGTTCGTCACAACATGATCAGATGCCTTGCTGTCGAATGCAGTTTACCGCCATACCCAGGACCTAGAAGGGAAGAGAGAGAAAACAAAAATTCTAATAGCAAAATTTACAGCCTTATATCACAATAAAATCCAAGTATTTTTCATTTTATATTAATTTCTTATGTGATCCTCCGCTGTATTTATGCAGAAAAATGTTCCTAGATTCCCCCCCCCCCCGCCCGCTGAAAAATATTACTAGCCTGGTTGCACAATCTGTCCGTTAAGTGCCAGAAGGTTTTCCCGCAGTAGGTTGCCGACCTAGGCAAAAGAACCCAAACTGTCCTGTTATTTAACCCATAACTGGATGGAAGAGGCGTTCCCAGGGTAAGTGAATGTAACGGAATTAACTGGAATTCGAACTCGGCTCCCCAATTTCTCATTCCGAGCCGCTATCCACTGCTTCAAAATGCACATCCTCTGGTTGCAGAAAACAATAATTTAATACCTGTCTTTTCTTTCAATTTTCTAATATTTTAACCTCGGTACTTCCACTCATTTTTCTATACCTAAATTTAAATTTAAATTTTAAGAATTAAGAATTATCTTCAAGCTTTACAATGAGCTTTAATTGAAAGCAAGAGATTAAATTTAGTAATTCCAGTAAGCAAAATACCCTGGTGTATTTTAAACCGAAATTATACTGATCGGTATCAAATATTTTCTAAATTTAAAAAAAGAGTTTTTAAAATTTCAAATTTTCCGCCATTTTTCATCGATTGTAAAAGCAAATACTCGGTTTAAAAAATCTTACAAAAATAAAATACACCTCGCTGAGATATTATTTTTTTTTCAAATTACCGAATTTAAACTTACTTTAAGTTGACTTGAAACAAGAATTCATCTCTTACAAATTGAAGTGTTTCCAAAAAAGCGTTTTTCAATTACGGTAACATAACTATCAACACATCTCAAGAGGCGATAAGTGATATGATTTACAGTAGCCGGCCAAAAAAATGCCAAGTATGGAAGACGAAGTATAAATTTTATTTTTTCATGTAAGGGAGGACAACACTTGAATCACGTGACCTTTTAATTATAAATATCACGTACGGCCACCCGTACAAATAAGTTACGGGTAATCGAAACGCACACAATTAAAATGTTTTAATTATTTAAAAAATTCATTAGCTTGATCATTTGTATTAAGCTTTTCAGTTTTCGATTAGTAAATGTCGTTTTTTTTTTTGTTTTTTTTAATCATCTCACCCCAAGCAAGGCATTCCACTGCCACTATTGCGCATGGGGCTACATAGGGGAAGGTAAAGAGAATGAGTGGTTAGACATAGGGAATGTCAGGAGGAAGGTGACAGATGAGTAAGGATAGCGAGGATGAGGGTTAGGCAGATGGGAAGACTGCTTGATAGAATGGGAGCAGGTTAGTGTGTTAGGAGGTGTCTATTGACCTTACATTTAAACTCCTGGAGATTGTAGCCGTCGGGGAAGCAATCGTTTGGAAGAGAATTCCACAGTCGGGAAGTGCGAGGAAAGAAACTGTTGGAGTAGAAGTTACGGCTGCATTTTATCGGTTTCACTGTAAAAGGGTGGGATCTAGTTGCTAATCTAGTATCTCGTTCAAATTCGTATTTAGGGGGCACCAGTGATTAGCTAAGTTCATCGGAGCAGAAGCCATGAAAGTATTTATAGAAGAGATACAGTCGCGCCGGTGGGAGAGAGACTGCAGGCGGTCTGCCAAGTCGGTACCTATCACATTACAGACCCTCCTCTGAATCTTATCGAGAAGCCCAAGGAGAACAGCAGGGGCACCCGACCAGATATGGCAGCAGTATTCAATGCACGGGCGGATGGTAGATTTATAAATGTGCAGGATAGATTTAGACGGAAAAAATCTCCGGGTCCTACACAGAGAACCGACTTTCATAGCAGCAATGGATTCGATATAGCCATTCCATTTGAGGTCCGCTGAAAGTGTGAGATCAAGGAGGCGTAGCGTTTTACTCTCTGGGAGGCAAGCCTGGTCCATGCTAATAGGAGGTAGGTGAGATTGTCGATGATGGTTAATTGAAAGTAGCTTCGTTTTAGAAGCATTAAAATTTACTAGCCATTTCTTACCCCAGTCCAATATGGATTGGAGGTCTTTTTCAATCTCGGCTGCGAGGTTAGCTTTGACGTCTACACCAGATTTTTGTTGGATGCGAGAGTAAACTGTGGTGTCATCGGCGTACAAACCTATTTGGGCTCTTATGGAATCAGGGAGATCATTAATATATATCGGGAAGAGTGTAGGACCTAAGATGGAGCCTTGGGGGACACCTGCGTTTGTATGGTAGTTCTGGGAGGCATGTCCGTTTAATACCACCTTCATTGTGCGGTTAGAGAGGAATGACTGTATTAGTTCAAACAAATGTCCAGTTATACCATGTAGTCTTCATGCTTTAATTTCATGCCCTAGCCGGAGCAATGGAGGAAACAATTTTAAAATATTTTTGAAGATTTATATATTATTATAAAAAAATGAAAAAAAATTCTTGTAAAAATTCATTATTCATTGAATTTATTTTTCATTTCAGACTATGATATGCTTAATTTATATTGTTCATAAAAGCAATTGAAAGTTTATCCAAATAAAAATTTGCAAATTATTGCATTTTTCGCAATTCAAAACTTCTTTTAGAAAGAAGGTTAAGATTGAAGAGAAAAGACAGTTGATTAGCATTCCCCAATGACTCATGTTTTTTTTTAAATCATTGCACCCCAGGCAAGGCATTCCACTGCTAGTATTGCGCAGGGGTTTACATAGGGCAAGTTGATGAGAGTGATTAGATATAGGAAATGTCATAAGGAGGGTGATAGACGGGTAAGGATGTACATAGGAAGAGTGTTTGAGAAAATGGGTGCGAGTTAGTGTGTTAGGAAGTGTTTATTGACCTTATATTTAAACTCCTGGAGATTGTAGCTGTCGGGGAAGCAAGTACGTGGAAGGGAATTCCACATGCGAGAAGTACGAGAAAAGAAGCTGTTGGAGTAGAAATTACGGTTACATTTCATCGGTTTCACTGTAAAAGGGTGGGACCTAATTGCTAGTCTAGTATCTCGAACAAATTCATACCTAGGGGCACCAGTGATGTAAGTTCATCGGAGCAGAAGCCGTGTAACTATTTATAGAAGGGGCACAGGGAAGCCACGTCACGCCGGTGAGAGACTGACTGCAGCCGGTTTGCCAAGTCGGTATCGATCACGTTACAGATTCTCCGTTGTATTTTGTCAAGAATCCCGAGGAGAATAGCAGGGGCACCCGACCAGATGTGGCAGCAGTATTCAATACACGGGCGGATGGTAGATTTATATATGTGCAGAATAGAGTCAGACGGAAAAAAAAACTTCCGTGCCCTGCACAGAGAACCGACTTTAGATTTATTGGGGAGCAAAGTCGAATTTTTATACATTTCTGTAAATTAATTGGTGGTTGAGTTTCATTTTTACGAATATTCTCTAAAAGTAATTCTTCAAAATTGATTTTAGTCAATTATGAATAAGTCCAAAAATTTTCATCAAAATCCGACCATTATTTGATTTTTGCAAGAATTTCCAAATTAATGTGTTTTTCACGGCCAAAAATGTGCTTTACGTAATTATCCCTTTTTTACGTGCGTCAATTTAGTTCTCGCACTGACGTAAAAAGAAAAAAAGATTTTCTACCAAAATTTCAAACGTATTAGAAATAATTAAAAAATTTTAAAAATAAGTAAAAAAAACTTTGATCTATCCTCTTAACGATAATATAAACATTTTGCCGATAAAACAGTTTTATTTATTTTGGAGCCTTTTTCCTTCATACTATGCTGTTTTTTCAGCGATTTTCTGGACTTACTTGTTTTAACCATATTCTCTATTTATTATTTGACTAGCAGTATAGCCCGGCGTTGCTTGGGTGAAATGAAAGCTTTAAATTCATGGTCCTGGAACTCAGACTATTTAGACCTTGGCACGAAAGACTAAAAAGCAATAGTTGTTAAAGCGAAACCGTAGACTGAAAGAAAAATGAATGGATGTAAGTCAAATTTTGATTTCCTGCTATCGATATCAAATAAGTTTTTTTTGTCGTAAACTGAATTTTGAAGGCTAAATAAGTCTTCTGAGTAAATGGTATCATGGCTGAGACTAAGAACTACAATTATACCTATTTAGAGCCAAACCCGAAGCAAAAATTAAAATAAAAGGGCTGAAAAAAATACAGACATACAGGCAGAAAAACAGATACACACACAAACATCTTGCCTTTTATATATATATATATATATATATATATATATATATACTATCGATTTTCTGCATTATTGTAAGAACTGCAACCTTGAAACTTCTGTATATCTTTTCTTATGTCTTTGTCTATGAGTTTATCAAATTTGATTAAAATCGGACCACTTTCGGACATTTTTTCGATTATAGATTTTCGATATTTATATGAGTACCTCGACATAAAACCTAGCTAAGAACACTGGCAGATGCTTGTAGTACAAGTGTGTAAACTTTCAAGAAAATCGATTCAGCCGTTTCGGAGTCTATAGGTAAAGGACACATACATACAGACACACACACACACAGACAAAGTTTCATTTATAAATAAGTTTAGATATTCATTTCTGGGAAGATGTTTACGAGTATTTTCTTAAAACCTGTAAAAGATGTTATTTGCAGGAAAACCTTTTCTGGTTCACTTTATATTTGTCAGACTATCGGGCGCGTTTCTGTTAAACTTCAATGAAGGTTTGTGCGCTTAGGTTTGACAGGGTCTTTGCAAAATAACAACGGCAACAACAATCATTTTTCCCTGTTCTTAGTCTCACGAAATGTTCAGGCATTACTTCTTAAGCTTTCTTATGCTCTCCCACAACCGCTGGATATTTCACCTTTTAGGTTTCTTCATCCATTACTGTCACGGCTCATCGTAATCTCCGTGCTTTTTTCTTTTGACACGTCTTCCAAGAACATCTTACGGTCTGTCAGCGCCATTTTTATCTCCTAAATCCTGCAAATATTCTCTCATCTCGTCAAAGTTGTGCATCAGTTTTGCCTCTTTCATAACTTCTTTGGGGCATTGTCATTAATTTTTATTTTATTTTACTTTTTCAAATTTCGAATGAAGAAAAAAAATCATTCAGTTTTAGATTCTTAAAATAAAACTAGCGAAAATTTGGTCGCAACTGTTGGTCACAAAATTATCAAATTTCTTTTGCTACCGCAAACAAAAAAAAAAAAAAAAAAAAAAAAAAGAGAGAGAAAAAAATTATGACGGACGCTACCTTTACTAGATTTTACCAATTCTTAACTTAAATCAAATTTGAAGCCGATGACAAGATTAATGAAATTAGGAGATGATTTAATTTTTCTTCTATGTCTTCTTCATTTTTCATTCATTCATTCTTTCTTTAAATGATGTGCAGTTGGTTTAAGGGAGAGCGTCCAGGAATTAGAAATGGGAGATTCGAGTTCAAAATTGATTTACGCGCATGTATCATTGGGAAATATATGAGTTCGTCTCGATACCCTCAGCTATGGATGGAATAGTTGGACTTGTACCTCTAAGAATTGTTACTTCCAAAAATATTTAGTGCAATATTCAAAACGTGGAATTGTAAATAGAAAACGAAGATTGTGAAAAAGAAAACATTAGAAAAGAAATTAAGACAAACCGAAAAATAAAATAGAAAAAGGAGAAAGAAAGAAAGAAAGAAAAGTGAAACAGAAAGAAAGAAAAAAAATTGAAAATCAGAAAGAAAGAAAAATGAAACATAAAAAAAGAAAAGTGAAACAGAAAGAAAGAAAGAAATAAAAGTGAGAGTTAGAGAGAAAGAAAAATGAAACAGAAAGAAAAAAAGAAAGAAAGAAAGTTTGAGTTTTGTTTAACGGCATATCAACACTTTTGTGGGTTATTTAATGCCGAAAAGGTGGGGTTTAAGGTATTTCTTTTAATGGTCGGTTAAGTGACAAAGTTGATTTCGTCAGATTTTTATGAAAAGTTTTTGTTTTTATTCTTTTTTATTTTAGAAAAATGAAAATGTCTTCTAGTTTTGTCTTCAAAAATGTTTTGCTGAGATTATTTTTTTCCTTCACAAATGTGTTATGTTAATAATTTTTTCTTTAAAAATGTATATTTTTCTATAAATGTTTATTTTTATGTATATATTTCTATAAAAGTCTATTTTCATACATTCATAGAGTTTTGACCCCAGTTTGGGGTTAACTATTAGCCCATAGCTGGGACCCTAACAGGTGCTACTACTCTGGGTCAGTGTGGACCTGGGAACAGCAGCAATTAAGAGGTGGTTCTATGCTCCTCACAACCTCCCTATCAGAGGCCTTGCTGCCGAATGCAGTTTACCGTCAGGACGAAAGAAAGAAAGAAAGAAAGAAAGAAAGAAAAGTGAGAGTTACAAAGAAAGAAAAGTGAAACAGAAAGAAAGAAAGAAAGAAATATACGAAGAAAGAAAGAAAGAAAAATACGAAGAAAGAAAGAAAGATGTAAGACAGCAAGAAAAAGAAAGAAAGAAAGAAAAAATACGAAGAAATAAAGAAAGAAAAAGAAACAGAAAATAGAAAAATAAGGAGAAAGATAAAAGAAAGAAAAGGTGAGAGACAGTAACAAAAAGACAGAAAGAAAGAAAGACAGAAAGAAAGAAAGAAAAAGCAAAAGAATAAAGAAAAATAAGGAGAAACTAAAAAGAAAGAAAAGGTGAGAGACAGAAACAAAAAGACAGAAAAAAGAAAGAAAGAAAGAAAGAAAGAAAAAGAAAAAGAAAAATAAGGAGAAAGAAAAAATAAAGAAAAGCTGAGAGACAACAAGAAAAAAAAAGAAAGAAACATAATGAGAAAGAAAGAAAAATACGAAAAAAAAGAAAGAAAGAAAAAGAAAAAATAAGGAGAAAGTGAAAAATAAAGAAAAGTTGAGAGACAGCAAGAAATAAAGAAAGAAAGAAAGAAAGAAAGAAAGAAAGAAAGAGAATCCTGGAAGAACTGAAAGAGAATCAATATGAAAAACAAAAAAGCTAGAATATAAGAATATAAAAATTATTATAATAAAAGTTATATTATTAATATTAATTATTAGAGATTAGACGTTTAGTGTAACGTTTATTCTCTTAGTACAGAACATATCTATATTTAAGAGCGGAGATTATTTGGCGGTTCTAGAGTAGTCCCTGGTCGGAAAAATCTGAAATCCTAAAAATGGCGTCATTTTCTTTCAAGCTATAAACGTTGAAGGCTCTTCACAGCTTCCTTTTTATATTTGAATTGTTATCACCACTTAGTAGATGTAGTGAAATTGTCCCCGGTTCATAATTTGAAAGAGAGATGACTAACCCCCGGTTCATAATTTGAAAGAGAGATGACTAACCCCCGGTTCATAATTTGAAAGAGAGATGACTAACCCCCGGTTCATAATTTGAAAGAGAGATGACTAACCCCCGGTTCATAATTTGAAAGAGAGATGACTAACTGTGCAGAATATTTTTCCGCAGTAGGTTGCCATTACTTTTTGCGGAAGACTGGTTGCCTATCAACGTTATAGAACGCAAGCTGTCCTACTATTTACCCCATAGCCAGAGGGAGAAAAAATATATCAGTGCCTTTTTTTAAAGGTATTTGTGCATAAGTGAATGCAAATAATTCTACTGGAATTCGAACTCGGCTCTCTAAGTTTGTCAATCCAAACCGTTATCCACAACGAACATCTAAATGGGACGATTCAGTCAGTCAGTTAAGTGTCATACGTGATATACGCTTTGGGTGATCATGTCTCTTTCGATACATGACTGACTGGGCAGAAGATTATCCAACAGTAGGTTGCCATTGCTTTCTTCGGTAGACTTGTTGCCATTTAACTCATAGCTGAAGGTAGAAGAGATAGATTATATTACATTATTTTATTAAGTATATTTAGTGAGGGATCAGTTTATTACTTCATAACTATAGAAAAGTGATCCCCACTTTTCGCCCAGTAGAAGCTTTACTTATGTTTCCAACTATTATCTTCATTCAGTCAGTTAAGTGGCATACGTGATACACGCGATGGGCGATCATGTCTCGAAAGAGACCTGACTGACTGGGCAGAAGATTACCCCGCAGTAGATTGCCATTGCTTTCTGCGGTAGACTGGTTGCCAGCCAAGGCTATAGAACCCAATCGGTCCTATTATCTAACCTAGGGACGGATTAATACATTTCCTAAGGTTATTTGGGATGTGCGTTGTGGCGCAGTGGATATCGGCTCGGAACGAGAAATCGGAGAGCCGAGTTCGAATTCCAGTTGAATTCCTTGCATTCACTTACGCGCAAATACCCTTGGGAAAGGTAATAATCCGTCTATCCCTTCCAGCTATGGGTTAAATAACAGGAAAGATTGGGTTTTATAGCCTTGGTCGGCAATCAGTCTACCGCAGAAAGGAACGGCAACTTACTGCGGGATAATCTTCTGCCCAGTCAGTCATGTCTGTTTCGAGACATGATCGCCCAAGCGTGTATCACGTAAGGCACTTAACTCACTGACTGAAGGTTATTTGTGGGTAAATGAATGCATGGAATTCAGCTGAAATTCGAACTCGGCACCCCGATTTGTCGTTCAGAGTCGATATCCACTGCAACACAACGCACATATTTGCTAGAGAGAGAGAGAGAGAGAGAGAGAGCCTACCTATGATATCCTTCCGCGTTGTTATTAGTTCAAGATAAATCATCATTGAATCTCTCAAAGCAAAACCACATACGTATTTCAAACATAGGTATTTCGAATAATTATCATTTAATATAATTTGCCTTTCAATTAATTTTCATTCAAACATTCGAAAAAAATAGTTTTCGAGCATTTTTCTCGATATGCTTTTCGAATAAATACAGCAAAAAATCATGAACTTACTGTAAAAAAGCATACCGTTTTTGCTGAAAATGCCCATTAGAAACGGCCTGATTTTTCTAATCAGAAAAATGACCATACATTTCTTCGGAAAATCCGGATCTGGTAAGCTTCCTTTATTTTGAGGACTACAGGTTCTTTCATTATCATGTTTTTTTAACATACAATTGATCGTATCCCTAAGCTCAATATCATGGATCGGGCATGTGAGCAATGATGAGGTTTTGGAAAGGATGGAAACGAAAAGGAAATTAATACTGAGCATCAGGAAGAGACAGCTACAGTTCCTGGGACATGCAATGAGGAAGGAGGGCTTGGAGAACCTGATACTAACAGACCAGATAGAGGAAAAAAAGACAGGGGAAAGCAGCAGATAACATATTTGCAGGGCCTGAGCAGGTGAATGACAGAACGGGGGTTGCGAGATGTTACAGAAGAAAGCGTGTTAAAAGCTACCAGGGATAGGGAGACGTGGAAAGCCATGATCGCCTACGTCCTGAAAGGGCAGGTCACATAAAAAAAGAAGAAGATTCCAAAATATATGTATATGCTGTGCCTTTGTCTGTACTTTTTTTTACGCTGGTGTAAAACAGGATTTGTCTCTACGTTTTACCTGACCATTTGTGTCTCTAGTGAAAAATTTATTTTTATATCGATATCAAATATTTTTTTTCGTCGTAAACTGAATTTTGAAGGCTACATAAGTCCTCTGAGTAAATGGTATCATAGCTGAGACTAAGAACTACAATTATACCTACTTAGAGCCAAACCCGAAGCAAAAACTAAAATAAAAGAGCTGAAAAAAATACAGACATACAGGCAGATAAACAGACACACACACAAACATCTTGCCTTTTATATATATATTATTGATTTTCCGCCATATTGTAAGAACTGTAACCTTGAAACTTCTAAATATTGTTTCTTATGTCTTTGTCTATGAGTTTATCAAATTTGATTAAAATCGGACCACTCCTTCTATAACCCGATTTTTTCGATTATCGATTTTCGATATTTATCGGGTGTACCTCTACACAAAACCTAGCTAAGAACACTCGCAGACGCTTATAGTACAACTATGTAAATTTTCAAGAAAATCAGTGTTCGGCCTTTTCAGAGTCTATAGGTAACGGACACACACACACACACACACACACACACACACACACACACACACACACACACACACACAGACAAAGTTCCATTTATAAATAAGTTTAGATACCGAAGGTGTGGAACGTTAAGATTATAAAATATTATTCATCTAACTTGTGTAACGAGTGGAATTAACCATTAGGTAGTTATTTTTAAGAGGAGACTTTCAGTAAAAAAACACAAAAGCAATAACAAAAATTTTAAAAAATGTAAAGACCGTCATGATTCCTGTCCGCATTTTGCCTCTGGGTACAAATTCAAAACGAAATCTATGACGCAGCCACTGAACAAGTGGGGTATGTGTATAGAATTTTTCCAGACCATTCTTCCTGATGTGCAAAACACTAAAGAAGCTGGTCTGTTAATGGAATTTTATTGATTAGCCAGACTTTCGACAGGATTATTTTAATGTATAAACTGGAGCCTCGAAGAGTGCTACAACATAGCTAACATTGAAAAGATGGAGAGAATTTACATCGCAATGAAATCATAAAAAGAGTTTTTTTCCTTTCGCTTACAGACAGTAATTTAGTCACTGTGAACAAACAGAACGACGTCTAATAAATACAATATTTGTATTTTTAGAAAAAAATACCTTTTTTATTTCTTTTTAAAATTTCTGCACAAATAAAGTCGGCTTTACGAAAACTATATAAATAAAATAATATCATACAAAAAGGATATATTCGGTCATGTAGGCTTAACGAGCATAAGCGTGAATATTTAATTATATCATATCATTATTGCAAAAAGGGGATTCTTTAGCTGATAATGTTATATTTAAATTTATTTTAAACTTACGTCATATCACGTTGAATACACCGGTTCTCGTTCGATCATCGAAGTTAAACAACGTGAGCCTGGTCAGTACTTAGATGGATGACCGCTTTGGAATACCAGGTGCTGTAAGCGTTGTGTTGTGGTGTAGTGGATGTCGGATTGGAAAGAGAAATTGGTGAGCCGAGTTCGAATTCCAGTTGAGTACCCTGCATTCACTTAAGCACTGGTACCCTTGGGCCGTCACTACCCTCCAGTTATGGGTTAAATAACAGGATGGGGCCTGGAGGCAACCTATCCAGTGTTGGTGTTACAATAAAATCACCCTTGGTAGCCCTGGCGAAGCATCAAGTATTCAGCTATTTGACAAGATTATGAATTTCGCTATAAACTGCGCCAGGGTTCCAAATGTACAGGGAATGCTGGAGGGGTGTAGTGACTTCTATCTCGGCCAAGGCCGCAGGACGACGACGATATTTAAAATGCCTGTGTTTGTAAGCGAAACAATTCGAGTATAAAACTAAATTAATTTTAATGACCTATTGAATCGTTCAGTCAGTCAGTTAAGTGACGCATATTTGCGCGATCATGTCTCGAAAAAGACATATTTGACTGGGCAGAAGGTTATCTCGCACTAGGTTGCCATTGCTTTCTGCGATAGACTGGTTGCCAGCCAAGGCTATAGAACCCAGTCTGTCCTGTTATTTAACTCATAGCTGAAGAGAGAAGAGATAGATTATATTATATCATTATATTAACTATAATTAGTGGGGATCAGTTTATTACTTCATAACAATAGAAAAACGATCCCTCACTTTATGCCCAGTAGAAGTCTTAATCATGTTTCCAACTATTATATTCAGTCAATCAGTTAAGTGCCATACGTGATATTCACTTGGGCGATCATGTCCCGAAAGAGACATGATTCACTGGGCAGAAGATTATTCCGCAGTAGGTTGCCATTGCTTTCTGCGGTTGACTGGTTGCCAGCCAAGGCTATAGAACCCAATCTGTCCTGTTATTTAACCCATAACTGGAAGGAAGAGATGGATTACTACCTTTCCCAAAGGTATTTGCCCGTAAGTGAATAAAAGGAATTTTTTTTTTAATCATATCACCCCAAGCAAGGCGATAACATCTCTGATGCGCAGGTGGCTACGTAAGAGTAAAAAGATTGGAAAAGAGAAAGCCGGAAACCACATCCTAACCAGGAAACAAGGGATGAGCCTCTTCACCTGTTCAATTGACGTGGGGGAGTGTGAACCGGGTGATAGTTTAGTCTAAATCGGTTCCCCGATTTCTTAAATGGCAAAAAGGGGCTTCCCGATTTCTTAAATGGCAAAAAGGGGCTTCAGTTAGTATGTCATGGGTGAATTTCCCCGAATATTTCTGCTAGAGAAAAGTGGCGTATTGTTATATGGTTCGCTAGACGTCCGGATTACACTCTTCTCCGGTCTTTTGAACAGGAGTAAGGGATCACCTGTCTTGTGTTTAGGATTGTGTTTCTGGTTCTGTGTAAAGTACACCTCGACTCTATACTTCTGAAGTAAAGTAAAGTTATTTTTTTATTTCCTATTTAATTATTTTCCTCTTTTTTCTCCAATACGAATAGACAGAGTCTATTTCCCGGTTCACACTTCTTCTCAGGCTTTTGTATAGAAATAAAGGATTATGCTTTCTTTTCTGTTTAGGATTAGATTTCCGGTTTCTTCAAAAGTTCGAAATTTTAATTTTTTATTTTCTTCTACACTTTATTCAATAAAAATAGTGAATATGGCAATTAATATAAGGACTACTAAGATTGTAAATAAAATAAAAATTATATAGTTTTGCCTATAGTTCGGTTCACACTTTTATGCGTTCTTTTGCATATGAGTAGACCAGTCACATAGGTAGAGAGTGCCTACCCTGAATACTACATTTTCCTTCTGTGACACAATGTATCTCTAACCCAACAAAATTATATTTGATTCAATGAAAACAAAAGCGTAGGAACCGGCCCTAAGAATCAGCGGATATTCAACTACAATCAGTCAGTTAAGTGCCATACGTGATACACGCTTTGGGCGATCATGTCTCGAAAGAGACATGACTGATTGGATAGAAGACTATCCCGCAGTAGGTTGCCATTGCTTTCTGAGGTAGACTGATTGTCAGTCAAGGCTATAGAACCAAATCTGTCCTATTATTTAACCCATAACTGGAGGAAATAGACGGACTGATACCTTTCCCAAGGGTATTTGTGCACAAGTTAATGGAATTCGAACTCGACATCCCGATTTGTCGTTCCGAGTCGATATCCATTGCACCACAACATTTGGAAAGTATTGTGCTTTTCCTCTATTTAGTATTTTAAATGATGTTTTGTGCGCATAGTTTCTTTGTTTCCAGAGTACTTCAGGTACTCCTAAGTATATTTTATCTTCCTTATCTACTGATTTTACAGTGGCTTAGTATATTACATTGTTCGGTAAGCAAGTGCTGTTTAAGGGACGTTCATTCTTTATTCTACAGTTAAACGTGGGTTTATTTTCTTCAGAGGATTTGTTGAGTGTTTTCCTCTTGTGCGTTTTTATTATTTGTGTCATGTTCGTGGGGCAACTGTAGATTATTATTACGGTGTTTTTGTTGAATATAATAAAAATAATTTCGAACTGAACCCTTTATTTAGTTTGCGGGGCAAGATTTTTTATTTCCAAATGCTATGACTTTTCTGTATATGTCAGTTTCAATCCATTCGATTTCGTAACTCAAATCTTCAAGAACTGTTCATCTCTGTTGTGGTCAGGTACTGAACTCAATCCTTTGGATCAAGTCACTTTTAGTTTGCTTCAATTAACGCTTGTATATTCTCGGCCATGTCTTCTAAGGACATTCGTTAGAAAAGTAATAGTTTACATTTATGGTCGTTACGGTGCCCTTCTACGCGCAATGGATTCTTCCTCTTTGTTATATGTAATTACCTGCATGCCTTCCGGAGAAGCAGTTAACTAATAGTCAATAAGCAGCGTAATAATATCTTTGGACTTATTTCTATATTACTTATTATTAACAGTCCCTTGGAATATCTTGCTTCTTTTTTTGAATCTACCATCTTGTTCCGTGTATTAATTCCGGACCAAATCGGTGGCTACAAGTTTGCGGCGAAGTTTCGCCACAACAAATTGGTGACGAAGATCCACAACAAAGGTATATTTTAAAGTACATATACGTATGCAGAAAAAAATAGTTTGAACTGACGCAAACATCTGACTGATTTGGCTGTTGAAGATGAAAGAAAGACACTTTGATTTTTGTCTCAGTTGCTGGAAACCCCTGTTCCGGTGTGTCAATGGAATATTATATATTTATTTAACTATTTCTTTTTATAATGTATTTTTTCATTATTGTTTATTATCATTCTTATTTATATGTGGAAGTATTTTAAAGTGTTTTTATTCTTCAAATGTGAAGCTTTCTTTTATTATTAATTACTTTGGTTTCATACTCCTACATAGTCTCTACTAATTGGTTATTTAGTGATTTATTCGTTGCTTTCACTGCTACGTATTTTTATCTAAAAAAGCTTAGTATCTTATAATTATTATCATATGATAATGATGTATAAATATATTAGTCCTTCTCCTGAAAGGAAACATTTGGTATTTATTGAGAAGGCAGTTGTTTTGTTTCAAATAAAATCTTTTTCAGAAAACACTTTTTTTTTAAAGTGATGTGGTTTTCATTATTTGGTATTGTTCTTTGTCATTCGGCCCCGCCAGTCCAAAAATGTCCAAAGAATGATCATGTTTCTTTTGAGACATGATCGTCCAAACGTGTATCACGTGTGGCATTTAACTGATCGGTTCTTCAGAAGATATTTAGAAAAATTGAAAATAAAATATGTTAATAACGAGGGTGACATTTTATCAAATCTACTTCCTGTCAGTAATAAGAAATCGAATTCACTTCGTGTCAATAATAAAAAATCCAATTTACTTCCTATCAATAATAAGAAATCGAATTTACTTCCTGTCGATAAGAAATCGAATATACTTTCTATCAATAATAAGAAATCGAATTTATTTCCTGTCGATAATAAGAAATCGAATTTACTTTCTATCAATAATAAGAAATCGAATTTATTTCCTGTCGATAAAAAGAAATCGAATTTATTTCCTGTCAATAATAAGAAATCGAATTTACTTCCTGTCGATAAGAAATCGAATTTACTTTTTGTCGATAAAAAGAAACCGAATTTATTTCCTGTCAATAATAAGAAATCGAATTTACTTTCTATCAATAACAAGAAATCGAATTTATTTCCTGTCGATAAAAAGAAATCGAATTTATTTCCTGTCGATAAAAAGAAATCGAATTTATTTCCTGTCGATAAAAAGAAATCGAATTTATTTCCTGTCGATAAAAAGAAATTGAATTTATTTCCTGTCGATAAAAAGAAATCGAATTTATTTCCTGTGGATAATAAGAAATCGAATTTATTTCCTGTCGAAAAAAGAAATCGAATTTATTTACTGTCAATAATAAGAAATCGAATTTACTTAATGTCGATAATAAGAAATCGAATTTACTTTCTATCAATAATAAGAAATCGAATTTACTTCCTGTCGATAAAAAGAAATCGAATTTATTTTCTGTCGATAAGAAGAAATCGAATTTACTTTCTATCAATAATAAGAAATCGAATTTACTTCCGGTCGATAAAAAGAAATCGAATTTACTTCCTGTCGATAAAAAGAAATCGAATTTACTTCGTGTCGATAATAAGAAATCGAATTTATTTCCTGTCGATGAAAAGAAATCGAATTTACTTCCTGTCGATGAAAAGAAATCGAATTTATTTCCTGTGAATAATAAGAATTCGAATTTACTTTCTATCAATAATAAGAAATCGAATTTACTTCCTGTCGATAATAAGAAATCGAATTAATTTCCCGCCGATAAAAAGAAATCGAATTTATTTCCTGTCGATAAAAAGAAATCGAATTTATTTCCTGTCGATAAAAAGAAATCGAATTTACTTCCCGTCGATAAAAAGAAATCGAATTTATTTCCCGTCGATAAAAAGAAATCGAATTTATTTTCTGTCGATAATAAGAAATCGAATTTATTTCCTGTCGATAAAAAGAAATCGAATTTACTTCCTGTCGATAAAAAGAAATCGAATTTACTTCCTGTCGATAATAAGAAATCGAATTTACTTTCTATCAATAAGAAGAAATCGAATTTACTTCCTCTCGATAATAAGAAATCGAATTTACTTCCGGTCGATAAAAAGAAATCGAATTTACTTCCTGTCGATAAAAGGAAATCGAATTTATTTCTTGTCAATAATAAGAAATCGAATTTACTTTCTACCAATAATAAGTAATCGAATTTACTTCCTGTCGATAATAAGAAATCGAATTTACTTCCGGTCGATAAAAAGAAATCGAATTTATTTCCTGTCAATGATAAGAAATCGAATTTACTTTCTATCAATAATAAGAAATCGAATTTACTTCCTATCGATAAAAAGAAATCGAATTTACTTCCTGTCGATAATAAGAAATCGAATTTATTTCCTGTCGATAAAAAGAAATCGAATTTACTTCCTGTCGATAAAATGAAATCGAATTTATTTCCTGTTGATAAAAAGAAATCGAATTTACTTCCTGTCGATAAAAAGAAATCGAATTTATTTCCTGTCAGTAATAAGAAATCGAATTTATTTCTATCAATAATAAGAAATCGAATTTACTTTCTCAATAAAAAGGAATCGAATTTAATTCCTGTCGATAAAAAGAAATCGAATTTATTTACTGTCGATAAAAAGAAATCGAATTTATTTCCTGTCGATAATAAAAAATCAAATTTACTTCCGGTCGATAATAAGAAATCGAATTTACTTCCTGTCGATAAAAAGAAATCGAATTTATTTCCTGTCGATAAAAAGAAATCGAATTTACTTCCTGTCGATAAAAAGAAATCGAATTTATTTCCTGTTGATAGAAAAAAATCGAATTTATTTCCTGTTGTTAAAAAGAAATCGAATTTATTTCCTGTCGAAAATAAGAAATCGAATTTACTTCCGGTCGATAAAAAGAAATCGAATTGATTTCCTGTCGATAATAAAAAATCAAATTTACTTCCGGTCGATAATAAGAAATCGAATTTACTTCCAGTCGATAAAAAGAAATCGAATTTATTTCCTGTCGATAATAAGAAATCGAATTTACTTCCTGTCGATAAAAAGAAATCGAATTTATTTCCTGTTGATAGAAAGAAATCGAATTTATTTCCTGTTGATGGAAAGAAATCGAATTTATTTCCTGTTGTTAAAAAGAAATCGAATTTATTTTCTGTCGAAAATAAGAAATCGAATTTATTTTATATCAATAAAAAGAAATCGAATTTATTTCCTGTTGATGGAAAGAAATCGAATTTATTTCCTGTTGTTAAAAAGAAATCGAATTTATTTTCTGTCGATAATAAAAAATCGAATTTACTTCCGGTCGATGAAAAGAAATCGAATTTACACTTCCTGTCGATAAAAAGAAATCAGAATTTATTTCCTGTCAATAATAAGAAATCGAATTTACTTTCTATCAATAATAAGTAATCGAATTTACTTCCTGTCTATAAAAAGAAATCGAATTTATTTCCTGTCGATAAAAAGAAATCGAATTTATTTCCTGTTGATAAAAAAGAAATCGAATTTATTTCCTGTTGATAAAAAGAAATCGAATTTATTTCCTGTCAATAATAAGAAATCGAATTTACTTTCTATCAATAATAAATCGAAATTTACTTTCTAATTTGACTTTATTAAATCGAATTTACTTCCTGTCGAATAATAAGAAATCGAAAAATTTATTTCCTGTCAATAAATCAATTTCTTTCTATCAATAAATCGAATTTACTTCCTGTCGATAAAAAGAAATCGAATTTATTTCCTGTCAATAATAAGAAATCGAATTTACTTTCTATCAATAATAAGTAATCGAATTTACTTCCTGTCTATAGAAAGAAATCGAATTTATTTCCTGTCGATAATAAGAAATCGAATTTACTTCCTGTCGATAATAAGAAATCGAATTTACTTCCTGTCGATAATAAGAAATCAAATTTACTTCCTGTCGATAATAAGAAATCAAATTTACTTCCGGTCGATGAAAAGAAATCGAATTTACTTCCTGTCGAAAAAAAGAAATCGAATTTATTTCCTGTCGATAATAAGAAATCGAATTTACTTCCGGTCGATAAAAAGAAATCGAATTTATTTCCTGTCGATAAAAAGAAATCGAATTTACTTCCTGTCGATAAAAAGAAATCGAATTTATTTCCTGTCAAAAATAAGAAATCGAATTTATTTCCTGTCGGTAATAAGAAATCGAATTTAGTTTCTATCAATAATAAGAAATCAGTTATTTCTGTCAATGTAAAAATCGAATTTACTTCTTGCGATAATAGAAATCAAATTTACTTCTTGCGATAATAAGAAATCAAATTTACTTCTTGCGATAATAAGAAATCAAATTTACTTCTTGCGATAATAAAGAATCAAATTTACTTCTTGCGATAATAAGAAATCGAATTTACTTCTTGCGATAATAAGAAATCGAATTTACTTCTTGCGATAATAAGAAATCGAATTTACTTCTTGCGATAATAAGAAATCAAATTTACTTCTTGCGATAATAAGAATCAAATTTACTTCTTGCGATAATAAGAAATCAAATTTACTTCTTTGCGATAATAAGAAATCGAATTTTACTTCTTGCGATAATAAGAAATCAAATTTACTTCTTGCGATAATAAGAAATCAAATTTACTTCCTGTCGATAATAAGAAATCGAATTTACTTCTTGCGATAATAGAAATCAAATTTACTTCTTGCGATAATAAGAAATCAAATTTACTTCTTGCGATAATAAAATCAAATTTACTTCTTGCGATAATAAGAAATCGAATTTACTTCTTGCGATAATAGAAATCAAATTTACTTCTTGCGATAATAAGAAATCAAATTTACTTCTTGCGATATTAAGAAATCGAATTTACTTTTTGCGATAATAAGAAATCGAATTTACTTCTTGCGATAATAAGAAATCAAATTTACTTCTTGCGATAATAAGAAATCAAATTTAGCTGCCCCGATAATAAAGAAATCAAAATTTACTTCTTGCGATAATAAGAAATCAAATTTACTTCTTGCGATAATAAGAAATCGAATTTACTTCTTGCGATAATAAGGAAATCAAATTTACTTCTTGCGATAATAAGAAATCGGGTACTTCTTGCGATAATAAGAAATCAAATTTACTTCTTGCGATAATAAGAAATCAAATTTACTTCTTGCGATAATAAAAATCGAATTTACTTCTTGCGATAATAAGAAATCGAATTTTACTTCTTGCGATAATAAGAAATCGAATTTACTTCTTGCGATAATAAGAAATCGAATTTACTTCTTACACGATAATAAGAAATCAAATTTACTTCTTGCGATAATAAGAAATCAAATTTACTTCTTGCGATAATAAGAAATCAAATTTACTTCTTGCGATAATAAAAAATCAATTTACTTCTTGCGATAATAAGAAATCGAATTTACTTCTTGCGATAATAAGAAATCGAATTTACTTCTTGCGATAATAAGAAATCGGAATTTACTTCTTGCGATAATAAATCAAATTTACTTCTTGCGATAATAAGAAATCGAATTTACTTCTTGCGATAATAAGAAATCAAATTTATTTCTTGCGATAATAAAAATCGAATTTACTTCTTGCGATAATAAGAAATCAAATTTGCTTCTTGCGATAATAAGAAATCAAATTTACTTCTTGCGATAATAGAAATCAAATTTACTTCTTGCGATAATAAGAAATCAAATTTACTTCTTGCGATAATAAATCAAATTTACTTCTTGCGATAATAAGAAATCGAATTTACTTCTTGCGATAACTAAAAATCGAATTTACTTCTTGCGATAATAAATCAATTTACTTCTTGCGATAATAAGAAATCAAATTTACTTCTTGCGATAATAGAAATCGAATTTACTTCTTGCGATAATAAGAAATCGAATTTACTTCTTGCGATAATAAGAAATCGAATTTACTTCTTGCGATAATAAGAAATCAAAATTTACTTCTTGCGATAATAAGAAATCGTTACTTCTTGCGATAATAAGAAATCAATTCTTCTTGCGATAATAAGAAATCGAATTTACTTCTTGCGATAATAAGAAATCAAATTTACTTCTTGCGATAATAAGAAATCGAATTTACTTCTTGCGATAATAAGAAATCGAATTTACTTCTTGCGATAATAAGAAATCAAATTTACTTCTTGCGATAATAGAAATCAAATTTACTTCTTGCGATAATAAGAAATCGAATTTACTTCTTGCGATAATAAGAAATCGTTACTGCTTGCGATAATAAGAAATCAAAGATTTACTTCTTGCGATAATAAGAAATCAAATTTACTTCTTGCGATAATAAGAAATCAAATTTACTTCTTGCGATAATAAGAAATCGAAATTTACTTCTTGCGATAATAAGAAATCAAATTTACTTCTTGCGATAATAAGAAATCGAATTTACTTCTTGCGATAATAAGAAATCAAATTTACTTCTTGCGATAATAAGAAATCAAATTTACTTCTTGCGATAATAAGAAATCAAATTTACTTCCTGTCGATAATAAGAAATCGAATTTACTTCTTGCGATAATAAAAATCAAATTTACTTCTTGCGATAATAAGAAATCAAATTTACTTCTTGCGATAATAAGAAATCAAATTTACTTCTTACACGATAATAAGAAATCGAATTTACTTCTTGCGATAATAAGAAATCAAAGATTACTTCTTGCGATAATAAGAAATCGAATTTACTTCTTGCGATAATAAGAAATCGAATTTACTTCTTGCGATAATAAGAAATCAAGATTTACTTCTTGCGATAATAAGAAATCAAATTTACTTCTTGCGATAATAAGAAATCGAATTTTACTTCTTGCGATAATAAGAAATCGAATTTACTTCTTGCGATAACTAGAAATCAAATTTACTTCTTGCGATAATAAGAAATCGAATTTACTTCTTGCGATAATAAGAAATCGAATTTTACTTCTTGCGATAATAAGAAATCCGAATTTACTTCTTGCGATAATAAAAAATCGTTTTACTTCTTGCGATAATAAGAAATCGAATTTACTTCTTGCGATAATAAGAAATCGAATTTACTTCTTGCGATAATAAGAAATCGAATTCTTCTTGCGATAATAATCGAATTTACTTCTTACGATAATAAGAAATCGAATTTACTTCTTGCGATAATAAGAAATCGAATTTACTTCTTGCGATAATAAGAAATCGAATTTACTTCTTGCGATAATAAGAAATCGAATTTACTTCTTGCGATAATAAGAAATCGTTACTTCTTGCGATAATAAGAAATCAAATTTACTTCTTTTGATAATAAGCAAATTTACTTCTTGCGATAATAAGAAATCAAATTTACTTCTTGCGATAATAAGAAATCAAATTTACTTCTTGCGATAATAGAAATCGAATTTACTTCTTGCGATAATAAGAAATCAATTTACTGTACGATAATAAGAAATCAAATTTACTTCTTGCGATAATAAGAAATCGAATTTACTTCTTACGATAATAAGAAATCGAATTTACTTCTTGCGATAATAATCAAATTTACTTCTTGCGATAATAAGAAATCAAATTTACTTCTTGCGATAATAAGAAATCGAATTTACTTCTTGATAATAAGAAATCGAATTTACTTCTTGCGATAATAAGAAATCGAATTTACTTCTTGCGATAATAAGAAATCGAATTTACTTCTTGCGATAATAAGAAATCAAATTTACTTCTTGCGATAATAAGAAATCGAATTTACTTCTTGCGATAATAAGAAATCAAATTTACTTCTTGCGATAATAAAGAAATCAAATTTACTTCTTGCGATAATAAGAAATCGAATTTACTTCTTGCGATAATAAGAAATCAAATTTACTTCTTGCGATAATAAGAAATCAATTTACTTCTTGCGATAATAAGAAATCGAATTTACTTCTTGCGATAATAAAAATCGAATTTACTTCTTGCGATAATAAGAAATCGAATTTACTTCTTACACGATAATAAGAAATCAAATTTACTTCTTGCGATAATAAGAAATCAAATTTACTTCTTGCGATAATAAGAAATCCAATTTACTTCTTGCGATAATAAGAAATCGAATTTACTTCTTGCGATAATAAGAAATCAATTTACTTCTTGCGATAATAAGAAATCGAATTTACTTCTTGCGATAATAAGAAATCAAATTTACTTCTTGCGATGAAATCAAATTTACTTCTTACGATAATAAGAAATCAAATTTACTTCTTGCGATAATAAGAAATCAAATTTACTTCTTGCGATAATAAGAAATCAAATTTACTTCTTGCGATAATAAGAAATCGAATTTACTTCTTGCGATAATAAGAAATCAAATTTACTTCTTGCGATAATAAGAAATCAAATTCTTCTTGCGATAATAAGAAATCAAATTTCACTTCTTGCGATAATAAGAAATCGAATTTACTTCTTGCGATAATAATAAATCAATTGCTCTTGCGATAATAAGAAATCAAATTTACTTCTTGCGATAATAAGAAATCGAATTTACTTCTTGCGATAATAAGAAATCAATTTACTTCTTGCGATAATAAGAAATCGAATTTACTTCTTGCGATAATAAGAAATCAAATTTACTTCTTGCGATAATAAGAAATCGAATTTACTTCTTGCGATAATAAGAAATCAATTTACTTCTTGCGATAATAAGAAATCAAATTTACTTCTTGCGATAATAAGAAATCGAATTTACTTCTTTACCCGATAATAAGAAATCGAGATTGCTTCTTGCGATAATAAGAAATCGAATTTACTTCTTGCGATAATAAGAAATCGAATTTACTTCTTGCGATAATAAGAAATCGAATTTACTTCTTGCGATAATAAGAAATCGAATTTACTTCTTGCGATAATAAGAAATCAAATTTACTTCTTGCAGTAATAGAAATCAATTACTTCTTGCGATAATAAGAAATCAAATTTACTTCTTGCGATAACAAAATCAATTGCACTTCTTGCGATAATAAGAAATCGAATTTACTTCTTGCGATAATAAGAAATCGAATTTACTTCTTGCGATAATAAGAAATCAAATTTACTTCTTGCGATAATGAAATCGAATTTACTTCTTGCGATAATAAGAAATCGAATTTACTTCTTGCGATAATAAGAAATCAATTTGCTAACACGATATAAGAAATCCATTACTTCTTGCGATAATAAGAAATCGAATTTACTTCTTGCGATAATAAGAAATCGAATTTACTTCTTGCGATAATAAGAAATCAAATTTACTTCTTGCGATAATAAGAAATCGAATTTACTTCTTGCGATAATAAGAAATCGAATTTACTTCTTGCGATAATAAGAAATCAAATTTACTTCTTGCGATAATAAGAAATCAAATTTAACTTCGCGATAATAAGAAATCGAATTTACTTCTTGCGATAATAAGAAATCAGAATTTACTTCTTGCGATAATAAGAAATCGAATTTACTTCTTAGAATAATAAGAAATCAAATTTACTTCTTGCGATAATAAGAAATCAAATTTACTTCTTGCGATAATAAGAAATCAAATTTACTTCTTGCGATAATAAGAAATCAAATTTACTTCTTGCGATAATAGAAATCGAATTTACTTCTTGCGATAATAAGAAATCAAATTTACTTCTTGCGATAATAAGGAAATCAAATTTACTTCTTGCGATAATAAGAAATCAAATTTACTTCTTGCGATAATAAGGAAGTGAATTTACTTCTTGCGATAATAAGAAATCAAATTTACTTCTTGCGATAATAAGAAATCAAATTTACTTCTTGCGATAATAAGAAATCGAATTTAACTAGCACATTAATAAAAATCAAATTTACTTCTTACGATAATAAGAAATCGAATTTACTTCTTGCGATAATAAGAAATCAAATTTTACTTCTTGCGATAATAAGAAATCAAATTTACTTCTTGCGATAATAAGAAATCAAATTTACTTCTTGCGATAATAAGAAATCAAATTTACTTCTTGCGATAATAAGAAATCAATTACTTCTTGCGATAATAAGAAATCGAATTTACTTCTTGCGATAATAAGAAATCAATTTACTTCTTTTTGAGTAAACTGAAAATCAAATTTACTTCTTGCGATAATAAGAAATCAAATTTACTTCTTGCGATAATAAGAAATCGAATTTACTTCTTGCGATAATAAGAAATCAAATTTACTTCTTGCGATAATAAGAAATCGAATTTACTTCTTGCGATAATAAGAAATCAAATTTACTTCTTGCGATAATAGAGAAATCAAATTTACTTCTTGCGATAATAAGAAATCCAAATTTACTTCTTGCGATAATAAGAAATCAAATTTACTTCTTGCGATAATAAGAAATCAAATTTACTTCTTGCGATAATAAGAAATCAAATTTACTTCTTGCGATAATAAGAAATCAAATTTACTTCTTGCGATAATGAGAAATCGAATTTACTTCTTGCGATAATAAGAAATCGAATTTACTTCTTGCGATAATAAGAAATCAAATTTACTTCTTGCGATAATAAGAAATCAAAATTTACTTCTTGCGATAATAAAAAATCACTTCTTGCGATAATAAGAAATCGAATTTACTTCTTGCGATAATAAGAAATCAAATTTACTTCTTGCGATAATAAGAAATCAAATTTACTTCTTGCGATAATAAGAAATCGAATTTACTTCTTGCGATAATAAGAAATCAAATTTACTTCTTGCGTCTATAATAAGAAATCGAATTTACTTCTTGCGATAATAAGAAATCGAATTTACTTCTTGCGGTAATAATCGAATTTACTTCTTGAGTAATAAGAAATCGAATTTACTTCTTGCGATAATAAGAAATCGAATTTACTTGCGATAATAAGAAATCAAATTTACTTCTTGCGATAATAAGAAATCAAATTTGCTTCTGCATTAATAAAAATCAATTTCTTGTGCATTAATAAGAAATCGATTGCATGCGATAATAGAAAATCGAATTTACTTCTTACGATAATAAGAAATCGAATTTACTTCTTGCGATAATAAGAAATCATTTACTTCTTGCGATAATAAGAAATCAAATTTACTTCTTGCGATAATAAGAAATCGAATTTACTTCTTGCGATAATAAAAGTGAATTTACTTCTTGCGATAATAAGATAAATTTGTGTACGATAATAAGAAATCCAGTTACTTCTTGCGATAATAAGAAATCAAGATTTACTTCTTGCGATAATAAGAAATCAATTTTACTTCTTTTGCGATAATAAAGTAATTTACTTCTTGCGATAATAAGAAATCAGTTACTTCTTGCGATAATAAGAAATCGAATTTACTTCTTGCGATAATAAAATCAAATTTACTTCACGTGTGAAATCGTTACTTCTTGCGATAATAAGAAATCAAATTTTACTTCTTGCGATAGCCAAGAAATCAAATTTACTTCTTGCGATAATAAGAAATCAATTTTACTTCTTGCGATAATAAGAAATCAAATTTACTTCTTGCGATAATAAGAAATCCGTTGCTTGCGATAATAAGAAATCAAAATTTACTTCTTGCGATAATAAATCAAATTTACTTCTTTTACGATAATAAGAAATCAAATTTACTTCTTGCGATATCAAAATCGATTGCCTTGCGATAATAAAGTGGAATTTACTTCTTGCGATAATAAGAAATCAAATTTACTTCTTGCGATAATAAGAAATCAAATTTACTTCTTGCGATAATAAGAAATCGAATTTGTGCTTGCAATATAATAAGAAATCAATTGCATGCACCGTAAATCAAATTTACTTCTTGCGATAATAAAGAATCGATTGCTTGCGATAATAAGAAATCGAATTTACTTCTTGCGATAATAAGAAATCAATTTACTTCTTGCGATAATAAGAAATCAAATTTACTTCTTGCATTAATAGAATCAAAATTTACTTCTTGCGATAATAAGAAATCGAATTTACTTCTTACGATAATAAGAAATCCAGGAATTTACTTCTTGCGATAATAAGAAATCAAATTTACTTCTTGCGATAATAAGAAATCAAATTTACTTCTTGCGATAATAAGAAATCAAATTTACTTCTTGCGATAATGATAAATTTACTTCTTGCGATATTAAGAAATCAAATTTACTTCTTGCGATAATAAGGAAATCGAATTTACTTCTTGCGATAATAAGAAATCAAATTTACTTCTTGCGATAATAAGAAATCGAATTTACTTCTTGCGATAATAAGAAATCAAATTTACTTCTTGCGATAATAAGAAATCGAATTTACTTCTTGCGATAATAAGAAATCAATTTACTTCTTGCGATAATAAATCGAATTGCTTCTTGCGATAATAAGAAATCAAATTTACTTCTTGCGATAATAGAATCGTTGTACGATAATAAAGAAATCAAATTTACTTCTTGCGATAATAAGAAATCAAATTTACTTCTTGCGATAATAAGAAATCGAATTTACTTCTTGCGATAATAAGTGAATTTACTTCTTGCGATAATAAGAAATCAAATTTACTTCTTGCGATAATAAGAGAAATCCGTTACTTCTTGCGATAATAAATCAAATTTAACTTCTTGCGATAGTAATCAGTTACTTCTTGCGATAAAATCGAATTTACTTCTTGCGATAATAAGAAATCAAATTTATCTTGCGATAATAAAAAATCAAATTTAGCTGCGGTAATAGAGAAATCAAATTTACTTCTTGCGATAATAAGAAATCGAATTTACTTCTTGCGATAATAGAAATCAAATTTACTTCTTGCGATAATAAGAAATCAAATTTACCTTGCGATAATAAGAAATCGATTACTTCTTGCGATAATAAGGAAATCAAATTTACTTCTTTTGATAATAAGAAATCGAATTTACTTCTTGCGATAATAAGAAATCGAATTTACTTCTTGCGATGACAAAAGTGAATTTACTTCTTGCGATAATAAGAAATCGAATTTACTGCTGATAATAAGAAATCGAATTTACTTCTTGCGATTAATAAGAAATCAGACCGCTTTTTTAGGTAGCAAAAAATCAAATTTACTTCTTGCGATAATAAAGTAAAAGATTTACTTCTTGCCACGATAATAAGATCAAATCTTGCGATATTAAGAAATCAAGTACTTCTTGCGATAATAAGAAATCAAATTTACTTGGGAAATTTACTTCTTGCAAATCAAATTTGCGATAATAAGAAATCAAATTTATCTAACACACTGAAATCAGATTTAAAAATGCGATAATAAGAAATCAAATTTACTTCTTGCGATAATAAGAAATCAAATTTACTTCTTGCGATAATAAAATTTACTTCTTGCGATAATAAAGGCAAATTTACTTCTTGCGATAATGAAAATCGATTGCTTCTTGCGATAATAAATCAAATTTACTTCTTGCGATAATAAGAAATCAAATTTACTTCTTGCGATAGTAAAAATCAATTTACTTCTTGCGATAATAAAATCAATTTTATGCGATAATAAGAAATCAAATTTACTTCTTGCGATAATGAGAAATCAAATTTACTTCTTGCATTAATAAGAAATCGAAATTCTGTAAGATAATAAGAAATCGAATTTACTTCTTGCGATAATAAGAAATCAAATTTTTCACGATAATAAGAAATCAAATTTACTTCTGACTAAAAATCAATTTACTTCTTGCGATAATAAGAAATCGAATTTACTTCTTGCGATAATAATCGATTTTCTTTGATAATAAGAAATCAAATTTACTTCTTGCGATAATAAGAAATCGAATTTACTTCTTGCGATAATAAAAATCAAATTTACTTCTTGCGATAATAAGAAATCAAATTTACTTCTTGCGATAATAAGAAATCAAATTTACTTCTTGCGATAATAAGAAATCAAATTTACTTCTTGCGATAATAAGAAATCAAATTTACTTCTTGCGATAATAAGAAATCAAATTTACTTCTTGCGATAATAAGAAATCAAATTTACTTCTTACGATAATAAGAAATCAAATTTACTTCTTGCGATAATAAGAAATCGAATTTACTTCTTGCGATAATAAGAAATCAAATTTACTTCTTGCGATAATAAGAAATCGAATTTTACTTCTTGCGATAATAAGAAATCGAATTTACTTCTTGCGATAATAAAGAAATCAGGTACTTCTTGCGATAATAAGAAATCGAATTTACTTCTTGGTAATAAGAAATCAAATTTACTTCTTGCGATAATAAGAAATCGAATTTACTTCTTGCGATAATAAGAAATCGAATTTACTTCTTGCGATAATAAGAAATCAAATTTACTTCTTGCGATAATAAGAAATCGAATTTACTTCTTGCGATAATAAGAAATCAAATTCACTTCTTACGATAATAGAAATCGAATTTACTTCTTGCGATAATAAGAAATCAATTTACTTCTTGCGATAATAAGAAATCGAATTACTTCACGATAATAAGAAATCAAATTTACTTCTTGCGATAATAAGAAATCAAATTCTACTTCTTGCGATAATAAGAAATCAAATTTACTTCTTGCGATAATAAGAAATCAAATTTACTTCTTGCGATAATAAGAAATCAAATTTACTTCTTGCGATAATAAGAAATCAAATTTACTTCTTGCGATAATAGAAATCAAATTTACTTCTTGCGATAATGATCAAATTTACTTCTTGCGATAATAAGAAATCAAATTTACTTCTTGCGATAATAAGAAATCAAATTTACTTCTTGCGATAATAAGAAATCGAATTTACTTCTTGCGATAATAAGAAATCAAATTTACTTCTTGCGATAATAAGAAATCAATTTACTTCTGTCGATAATCAGATTACACCCGACTAGCAGAAAAAATCCCGAACGTATACGGAAGGTTTAATGCTAACCGTGCCTTATTGTCAACACACATAATTATGGCTAAGAGAAAAAAGATATTGTGTTTTTCTTTTTCAAAGCACGTTTGACAATGACTTCGAGCGGAGAAGACATACATAAAAGGTTGTGCCTACAATAGACGTCATTACGCGCGAATGAACACATTTTCATTAGAGTGATTGACAACAAGAGCTAAATATAGTTTACATAAATAGCACACGTCAATAATTGCCATTGATTACACACATACACAAAGACACACACACAGGATAGAGGATACTGATAATTTCTCGGCCAACCACGCATTCTAGCCGAGAGGTCAAAGAACGTCAGATCTAATGATGGTTTTCCCCAAGGGAATACAGGTTCGCATGTTACTATATATATATATATATATATATATATATATATATATATATATATATATATAGCGGAAAAGGCTTGTATGTGGGTGACTAATATATTATGCTCTCATTACGACTGAGCTCCCTAAAGAGGAAAATTTAAAAAAAACCTACCACTTCTGTAATGAATTGAGATCTTTCGGTGACTGGCGTGTATATACACCGTATATATATATATATATATATATATATATATATATATATATATATATAACACGCTAAAATTTCCCCTCTCTCATTCCATGTGGCCATGGCTTAGAAAATAGGGACTCCGACTGACACTAAATCAGTCGACTTTTGATCCCGGCTGGAAGCAAGTGGGTGTGTCTAACCACACTGATAAGCTGTTATACAGCAAAACAGGCTTGTATGTGGATAAATCATATATATATATATATATATATTTTAATTCAGATACTTCAATCCAAGGGAAAAAAGCAGGAAGGTAAATTCCAAAAAACCCGATCCTAATTAATATTAAAAATTTATTTTAATATTAAAAAATGATACAGGAAGAGAGCTCCATGTAATAAAATATTACAGAGCAAATATATATATTAAAAAAGGATTAATTCAAAGATGTTGAATGGCCATTTCGATATGACGATCCCCACGGGGAGCGACACATCACCTCAGCAACAGAAAAAAACCTTTCAGAAACTGGAGAAAAATTAGTCTACTTTTCCTTTTTAAATAGATTGCAAAGAAATTAAAAAATAAATAATAATAAAATAAAATAAAATAAAATAAAAATAAAAATAAAGGGAAAGAAAAAGAAAAGGAAAAAGAAAAAGAAAAGGATAGAATAAAATCAAATAAATAAGAAAAGAAAAAAACTGACATCGTCTGGGTTTGCAAAAAAAAGGGGAGAATGTAACTAAAAATTAACAGACAGCCGTGTTGAATCATTTAAAGCAACACGGAAAAAAGGATCTAATAGATACACGTACTTGATTGTTTGTTTGTTTTTGAGGCTTAACGGCCTATCAGTCCTTATGGGATCATTTATGGTCATAACCAATGATTTTGGGTAAGGTTATTTTATTTTTATAACATTTTCCTTTCACGATTCATTGGGATTTGTTTTTAAGACCAGGGTACCCAAGTCCTCCGCTTGTTAGTTAACCCATAACTGGAGGGAATGGACGGATTAATACCTTGAACGCTGGATCACCGAAGTTAAACAACGCTGAGCCTGGTCAGTATTTAGATTAGTGACCGCTTGGGATTACCAGGTGCTGTAAGCGTTTAGTGACGGATGTGCGTTGTAGTGCTGTGGATATCGACTCGGAAAGAGAAATCGGTTCGAATTTCAGTTGAATACCCTGTATTCACTTAAGCACTGGTACCCTTGGGAAAGTTATTAATCCGTCCCTTCCCTCCAGTTATGGGTTAAATAACAAGGGTAGGATTTGGGGACCCTGCCCTTAAAAAAAATCTCAATGAATCTTGAACAAACAAATCAAAAAGATTTTCACCATTAAATGACCTAATGAAAGTTGATATGCTGGTTAAATGAACCAAACAAAGAATCAAACATGGCTATCAACATAGCGACTAATCTGTAAAGGGGCTATATTATGCTAGAGATTTCGTAAAAATCCATTTCAATATTGGGATTATTAAACTGAAATGTTTATAAAGCTTGTTTGGTTACATGGATTCTTGGAATATCAGTACCTACTTTTGCCAAGAAGTTATTAGTGGTATAATGTTCCTTATAGTTAGCTCGGTGTTTTGCGGAGAAAAAATTAATTGAATAATTTAATAACTCACAATACTAGCAAGTGCCTGTCATTGAATCTACGGTGCCATTTTTCCTACTGACATCACAAATTATCCTATTTATGACATTTGTTAAATATTTGTGGTAATTATTAATGATATTTTAATAGTTTAACACAATGCCATACTTAATCACATTAGAAAAAACACGTACTTGTCAACATAAGAAACAACAACAAAGTATAATATTGACAGGATATGCAGAATGTCTGACTTATAAAATATAATTTTAGGCTTATACAGGGTGCGACAGAAATACCTCCCACATACACTACCGGCCCTAATTATTAGGCCACCCCAGTGTTTAAAGAAATGATGGATATAGACAAATAGAATGATCTATTATTAAACGCCGTACAAATGGCAACAAAGATGAGGACAATAGTCCGAATAATGTAAATACTGTAAATACTACCTCATCTCAGAAATATAAACAAATAGAATGATCTATTATTAAACGTCGTACAAATGGCAACAAAGATGAGGACAATAGTCCGAATAATGTAAATACTGTAAATACTACCTCATCTCAGAAATATAAACAAATAGAATGATCTATTATTAAACGCCGTACAAATGGCAACAAAGATGAGGACAATAGTCCGAATAATGTAAATACTGTAAATACTACCTCATCTCAGAAATATAAACAAATAGAATGATCTATTATTAAACGTCGTACAAATGGCAACAAAGATGAGGACAATAGTCCGAATAATGTAAATACTGTAAATACTATCTCATCTCAGAAATATAGACAAATAGAATGATCTATTATTAAACGCCGTACAAATGGCAACAAAGATGAGGACAATAGTCCGAATAATGTAAATACTGTAAATACTACCTCATCTCAGAAATATAGACAAATAGAATGATCTATTATTAAACGTCGTACAAATGGCAACAAAGATGAGGACAATAGTCCGAATAATGTAAATACTGTAAATACTACCTCATCTCAGAAATATATACAAATAGAATGATCTATTAAACGTCGTACAAATGGCAACAAAGATGAGGACAATAGTCCGAAAAATGTAAATACTGTAAATACTACCTCATCTCAGAAATATAGAAAAATACGGAAGGATTACATATATAAAGGGAATTATATAGATAATAAGTTATTATATAAATTTATTTTATGTATTAATAAAAATTAATAATGATAATTTTAAACATTAATAAAATAAAATTAAATATTAATATACATTATAGCGCTGCCTACGAATCCAGGAGGAAACCAGTGCGAATTCCACAGAAGCATCAGTTTAATGAGCCATGTAACAGAACTGAACAGTGCGGTTTCGTCAAAGACACTGGAACAAGGAACGCCATATTTATGATTAGGATTCTCTCTGAAATGACAATACAAATGAAGGATTTGTAACTATGTTTTATTGAATATGCAAAGACGATCGACAAAATACACCACAAAGAATTAATGGAGATGCTTGGCAGCCTCGACATATTTGGGAAAGACCTAAAAGTAATCAAGAATTTCTACTGGCAGCAAACTGACTGCATACGAACAGGTAACGAATTCAGCAATTATACTAAGATTGAAAGGGGCGTAAGACAAGGATGCGTTCTTTCTCCTGATCTATTCAACTTATACAGCGAGACTATTCTGAGAACCTTAGAAGTTATGCAAGGATTCGTCATCGGAGGCCACAATTTTAACAATATAAGGCACGCAAATGATACAGTGCTGATAGCAGACACAGAAAGAAAACTACAAGACCTCCTACAGAAGGTAGCTGAAGAGAGTGACAAGAAAGGACTACAAATAAACTGAAAGAAAACCGAATGCATAGTCATCAGCAAAAAGGTCAGCCCAAAATGCCAATTACAGGTGAGGGACTCTAAAATCAATAAGGTACAGAAATTTAAATACCTAGGTAGTGTTCTCACAGAAGACGAAAAATGCAAATATGAGATCCGAAGGGGAATTGGCATGGCTAAAGAGGCATTCCAGAAGTTGAGTAAAGTATTAAGAAACAGGACAATTTCAATAGAAACAAAGAGGAGAGTATTGGATTGCTATGTGGTGTCGGTTCTTCAATATGGCAGTGAATGTTGGACAACATGTTCGAAGATGATAAAAACTTGAAGCAGCTGAAATGTGGTTCTACAGAAGGATGCTGCAGATATCATGGACAGAGCATGTGAGCAAGGATGCGGTTTTAGAAATTATGGAAACGAAAAGGAAATTAATACTGAGCATCAGGAAGAGACAGCTAAAGTTCCTGGGACAGGCAATGAGGAAAAAGGGCTTGGAGAACCTGTTTCTAACAGGGCAGATAGCGGGTAAGAGAGACAGGGGAAAGCAGCGGATAACATATTTGAAGGGCCTGATCACGTGGATGACGGAACGAGGGTTGCATGGTAGAACAGGAGAAAGAGAGCCACCAGGAACAGAGAGATGTGGAAAGGACATGACACATATAAGAAGAAGAATATAATAATAGACTCAACATTGTGAAAAGTGGGGATCTTCGTCTATCGTGGACATCGATGACGTCAATAAAAATCAAAACCGTCGAGTAGCATGACAGGAACCTCATTGAATAAATATTTATTGGTTTAATTTATTAATTAACCAAATATTTCTAAGGTGTTTATTATGAGTTATTTTGCTAAAGCTTCTCTAAAATTTAGTTGATAATTACAAGCTTATTTTCATTAAAACAGTTTTATTTTAAAATGAAGCATATACATTTACTATTTCAATCTCAAAACTTATCTTTAGTAAAATAATAAAGCAAGCTTTTTTTACGGAATGGCTATGAAGGTACACCAAAAATATTAAGGGTAAAAACAGTCCACGGTGCTAAAAATGGTTGAGAACTGCTGATCCAGTAAATTTTCTTACCATTACGTCAAAGGTACAAGGGTCATTCAATAAATAAGGTGAATTTTTTGGTATAAGGACTTCTACGAGTGTCATTCAATAAATAAGGTGAATTTTTCGGTATAAGGACTTCTACGAGGATCATTCAATAAATAAGGTGAATTTTTCGGTATAAGGACTTCTACGAGGGTCATTCAATAAATAAGGTGAATTTTTTGGTATAAGGACTTCTACGAGGGTCATTCAATAAATAAGGTGAATTTTTCGGTATAAGGACATCTACGAGGGTCATTCAATAAATAAGGTGAATTTTTCGGTATAAGGACTTCTACGAGGGTCATTCAATAAATAAGGTGAATTTTTCGGTATAAGGACTTCTACGAGGGTCATTCAATAAATAAGGTGAATTTTTCGGTATAAGGACATCTACGAGGGTCATTCAATAAATAAGGTGAATTTTTCGGTATAAGGACTTCTACGAGGATCATTCAATAAATAAGGTGAATTTTTCGGTATAAGGACTTCTACGAGGGTCATTCAATAAATAAGGTGAATTTTTTGGTATAAGGACTTCTACGAGGGTCATTCAATAAATAAGGTGAATTTTTCGGTATAAGGACATCTACGAGGGTCATTCAATAAATAAGGTGAATTTTTCGGTATAAGGACTTCTACGAGGGTCATTCAATAAATAAGGTGAATTTTTCGGTATAAGGACTTCTACGAGGGTCATTCAATAAATAAGGTGAATTTTTCGGTATAAGGACATCTACGAGGGTCATTCAATAAATAAGGTGAATTTTTCGGTATAAGGACTTCTACGAGGATCATTCAAGAAATAAGGTGAATTTTTCGGTATAAGGACTTCTACGAGGGTCATTCAATAAATAAGGTGAATTTTTCGGTATAAGGACTTCTACGAGGGCCATTCAATAAATAAGGTGGATTTTTATGTATAAGGACTTCTACGAGGGTCATTCAATAAATAAGGTGAATTTTTCGGTATTAGGACTTCTACGAGGGTCATTCAATAAATAAGGTGAATTTTTCGGTATAAGGAATTCTACGAGGGTCATTCAATAAATAAGGTGAATTTTTCGGTATAAGGACTTCTACGAGGGTCATTCAATAAATAAGGTGAATTTTTCGGTATAAGGACTTCTACGAGGATCATTCAAGAAATAAGGTGAATTTTTCGGTATAAGGACTTCTACGAGGGCCATTCAATAAATAAGGTGGATTTTTCGGTATAAGGACTTCTACGAGGGTCATTCAATAAATAAGGTGAATTTTTCGGTATAAGGACTTCTACGAGGGTCATTCAATAAATAAGGTGAATTTTTCGGTATAAGGACTTCTACGAGGGTCATTCAATAAATAAGCTGAATTTTTCGGTATAAGGAATTCTACCAGGGTCATTCAATAAATAAGGTGAATTTTTCGGTATAAGGACATCTACGAGGGTCATTCAATAAATAAGGTGAATTTTTCGGTATAATGACTTTGACGTGTGTCTTTCAATAAATAAGATGAATTTTTCGGTATAAGGACTTCTACGAGGGTCATTCAATAAATAAGGTGAATTTGTCGGTATAAGGACTTCTACACGCTTGGATGATCATCTCTCGAAAGAAACATGATTGACTGGGTAGAAGATTATCCCGCACTAGGTTGCCATTGCTTTCTGCGATACACTGGTTACCAGTCAAGGCTATAGAACCCAATCTGTTCTATTATTTTATTCATAGCTAGAGTTGTGAGAGATGTATAATATTATTAAGTAGTAATTAGTAGTTACTTCATAACAATTGAAAACTGATCCCCCAATTTATGCTCAGTAGAAGTTTTAATTATTTTTCCAATTATTATATTTATTCAGTAAGTTAATTGCTATACGTCATACACGCTTTGGACGATCATGTCTCGGAAGAGGCATGACTTACTGGGCAGCAGATTATCCCGCAGTAGGTTTAATACCTTTCCCATGCGTATATGACTATAAACTGATTTAATATTTTAGCTCAATGCTATTTATTTAAAATTAACTTGAATTTATCACCACAAACCGTCTCAACTCATGGTGTATTTATGTTCAATACCCAGCTGATGTTTCAAGGCCACATTCATTTCAATGAAAACTGTAGGCTTATAGGTTACGGGTTCATGTTTACTTGTCTCTCATAATTGGGTTTTATGAGGGCTGCCAAACTCCTCTCTAGAACTTGACCTCTCTGTGCTAAAACGCAATGTGACTTTTGATTGCACAATTTTTTTTTTTCAGGGAATGATCACTTTTATCAAAGGGAGAAATGTGATGGTTCAGGTCGTTTGGAATTATACCCAGACGCAGCAAAAGACATGTAAGAATTACGAGTAATGCTTAACCCGAGAACACTAACTATGGGTATATAGTCAGTTAAGTGCCATATGTGATACACACTTTGGGCGATCATGTCTCGAAAGAGACATGACTGACAGGGCAGAAGATTATCCCGCAGTAGGTTAACCATTGCATTCTGCGGTAGACTGGTTGCCGACCAAGGTTATAAAACCCAATCTGTCCTATTATTTAACCCATAACTGGAGGGAAGAGACGGATTAATACCTTTCCCAAGGGTATTTGTGCGTATTTGGATGCAAGCAATTCAACTGGAATTAAAATGGCATCATTTGCGCTGGGTATATGACGCCATTTTAATTACAGTTTAATTAAATTTTCATTACCTGATTTTCTTTTGTAAATAATACGTTTTTCAGTTCCTATTAATGTTAACTCAAATTAAAAATTTTGAAGTGTCTGCATTTAAATTATTTCAAATAAAAATTTATATTTAATATTTTTTTGATATTTTCAAAATCGGGTCTGATATACCCATGGTTAGTAGTGGTGTAACTTTAATTGATGCTTAGTATTCCAATGTTAATGATGACGAGTTCGACAATTCCCTAGAAAAAAAGATTTGATAGGTAAACGGAATGTGTAGAATATGGATTAATGGATTAAACAAACTGCTCATACAAGTGGGATAACTATAGCTAACATCTGAAGAATACCATTAAAGATAATGTTCGAAACGTCGTGATATTGTTTAGGAAACCAAGTGAAGAAATATTAAAGTTCAGTATCGAATATGGGGAGCAGTTATGTATCTCAATCATTTCCGGAAATACGTTTTATAAACTACTTCCTGTTATTCTATTATTGAAATATTTTAGAAGGGGTAAGAAATTCGACGTTGACTCGGAAGGTTATTTGAATGTGGAATCTATTTTTTTTTTTTTGTTGTCGGAATTTCATTTACAGGTTTGAGAATGCAATTTTAAGTCCTACCAACCATCCCTGAAAACAGAATTAGCGATTGCTTGAGTTAAATGCACTCAATGTTAAATTGCTATATATTTATTATATAAAATCTGGTTGTGTACGTTTCTCCTCGAGTGATCTCAGAGGAAAAAGGGGCCGATAAACCGCTTGAGCTGCGATTTAATTAATTGTTTTTTGTTTTTTTTTAGCACTTTACGGCGATGTAATAATTTATGTAACCTCTTTTTAGATATGCAATTCGTATCCTTGTCTTTGGTGTAGACATTATAAGATTATTGAAATTAATCTAAACTTATTTATAAATGGAACTTTATCTGTGTGTGTGTCTGTGTATGTGTGTGTGTGTCCGTTACCTATAGACTCCGAAACGGCAGAACCGATTTTCTTGAAAATTTACGCAGTTGTACTATAAGCGTCTGCGAGTGTTCTTATCTAGGTTTGTGTCGCGGTACCCCCGATAAATGTCGAAAATCGATAATCAAAAAAATGGGGTTATAGAAGGAGTGGTCCGATTTTAATCAAATTGGATACACTCATAGACAAAGACATAAGAAACGATATTCAAAAGTTTCGAGGTCGCAGTTCTTACAATAATGCAGAAAATCCATAATATATATATACACATATATATATAAAAGGCAAGATGTTTGTGTGTGTGTGTATATCTGCCTGTATGTCTGTATTTTTTCAGCCCTTTTATTTTATTTTTTGCTTCGGGTTTGGCTCTAAGTAGGTATAATTGTAGTTGTTAGTCTCAGACATGATACCATTTACTCAGAGGACTTATTTAGCTTTCAAAATATAGTTTAAAAAAAACTTACTTGATATTGAAACCAGGAAATCAAAATTTGACTTACATCCATTCATTTTTCTTTCAGTCTACGGTTTCGCTTTAACTGGAAACAACTATTGCTTTTTAGTCTTTCGTGCCAACGTCCAAAGAGTCTGATCTCCAGGACCATGAATTAGTTTTAAAGCTTGCATTACACCTGAGCAACGCCGGGCTATACTGCTGGTATTACCATAAATCAGCTCGACACATATGTGTACTCGAGGGAAAATGCTGGAAGACAATCCAAGACAATTCCTGTCTAGATTGGAGTATTTCTATAGGAAATCAATTCAAGAAAAGTGGAAAATGTAATCAATAAAAAAATGAGGTTAAGTTTTGACGAATTCTAGAGTAAAATAAAACGATTTATTATCGACTAATTTTAAGACAGAAAAATTCTGTTAGAAACAAACAAAAGAATCCGGACCTCTTACGTGATATCAGTTCTTCAATATGGAAGTGAATTCCGGTTTATCTTGTTACAGGAGGCAGTACGATTAGTCAATGGCAACTCAACGCCGCCGACTCATCTCCGTGAAAACTCAAATTCAGGAAAACTCACCACCAGCTTACTCAGCGCGAGGCATCTTAACGCGCATGCAGACTACAAATTTTTTTCATCGAATTTTAAAAAGTAATTTATTAAGATTAATTTTTAGCAAATGGCTTTATTTCTAGTTGAAACTTTTATTGAGAATTTTACAAAATTCTCCACAATTATTTCGTTGGATTTCGTTGTGAAAAAGAGGACAATCTGTAAAAATCTTTCATCATATACTTATTAAATTTAGTGAAGTTGCGTGTGGTGTAGCTGATATTGACACGGAAGAGCCGAGTTCGAATTCCAGCTGAATTCGTTGCATTCACTTACATGTAAATACCAGTGGGAACCAACTGTGGAAAAATATTCTAACCAGTCAGTTATGTCTTTTTCGAGACATGATCGCCTAAGCGTTTATCACGTATGTCGCTTAATAGACTGACTGACTTCCAATTTATTGCTCGAAAAATTAATATCCGTTTTTTGTGCACCTTTTTCGGAACCGTAATGAATCTCCATATTGTGGGGTCTGCACCATCCCCAGCTTTGTGTGCAGTCTTCTCTTTGCTACTTCAGCACGGTTATTGTTCGATCTTTCTTGGGTAAAGTTCTCTTTTAAATATTGCACATTTCATATGAGATGTATCCACTAAGACAGTCAACACCGGCCTGATATAAAGAATTCTATGACAACCTTGATTTGACTGCATGCTGAGTAGCGGGGAGATGATTTCGCTGGTGTTGAGTCAGTGGTCAAGGACTGTCCCTTTCTGGCCTTCACAGATGAAAAGCACTTGAAGCAAGAAGAATATAGATCTACAGAATGATGCTAAGAAGACCATCAACCGAAACTGTGAGCAACGATTAACCTTTTGAGGGAATAGAAAAGACAAACACTTACACTAAAAATCGGATGTGCGTTGTTGTGCGACTCGGAATGAAAAAACGGTGGGCCGAGTTCGAATTCCAGTAGAATTCCTTGCATTAACTTACGCACAACTACCCTTGGAAAAGGTATTAATCCGTCTCTTCCCCCTAATTATGGGTTAAATAATAGAACAGATTGGGTTTTATAGCCTTGGCTGGCAACCAGTCAACCGCAGAAAGTAATGGCAACCTACCGCGGGATAATCTTCTGCCCAGTCAGTCATGTCTCTTTCGAAACATGATCGCCCAAAGCGTGTATCACGTATGGCACTTAACTGACTGACTGAATATAGTAGTTGGAAATATAATTAAAAGTTCTACTGGACATAAAGTGTTGGTTCAGTTTTCTATTGCTATGAAGTAATAAACTGATCCCCCACTAATTATTATTTATTAATACAATTCTCTATTAATACAAGTCTCTTCTACTGCAGAAAGCAAAGGCAACCTACTGCGGGATAATCTTCTGCCCAGTCAGTCATGTCACATTCGAGACATGATCGCCCAATGCTTGCATCACATATGGCACTTAACTCAGTGGATAGAGATAATAGTTGGAGACATAAGCAAAGTTTCTACTGGGCAAAAAGTGGGGGGTCAGCTTTTATTGTTATTAAGGAATAAACTGATTCCACACTAATTATTATTTATTAATACAATTCGTCTCTTCTCCTTTCAGCTATAGTTTAAAGAGCAGGATAGAAAATCTTCTGCACAGTCAGTCATGTCTCTTTCGAGACATGATCGTCCAAGCGTGTATCACGTATGGCACTTAACGGACTGAATGAAGATAATAGTTGGAAACATAAGTAAAGCTTCTACTAGTCAAAAAGAGGGGGATCAGTTTTCATTAGTTATTAAGTAATAATTTGATCCCCCACTTATTACTACTTATTAATATAATCCGTCTCTTCTCCCTTCAGCTATAGTTTAAAGAGCAGGATAGAAAATCTTCTGCACAGTCAGTCATGTCTCTTTCGAGACATGATCGCCCAAGCGTGTATCACGTATGGCACTTAACTGAATGAATGAAGATAATAGATAGAAACATAAGTAAAGCTTCTACTGGGCAAAAAGAGGGGGATCATTTTTCTATTGTTAATAAGTAATAAACTGATCCCCCAATAAATACTAATTATTAATGCAATCTGTCTCTTCTCCCTTCAGCTATAGTTTAAAGAGCAAGATAGAAAATATTCTACCCAGTCAGTCATGTCTCTTTCGAGACATGATCGCCCAAAGCGTGTATCACGTATGGCACTTAACTGACTGACACTGAAAATCAAGATAAAACAGTTGATATTTTAGAAAGTGTATGATAAGGAAAGGGAGCTTAGCAATTTAAATACTCACAGGTCATGATTGAAAGCAAGCGCGGCATTTTTTTTTAATCATTTCACACCGAGCAAGGCATTCCACTATTGCGTAGGAGGTTACTTAGGGGAAGGTGCTGAGAGAGTGATTAGATATAGGAAATGTCGGAAGGAGGGTGATAGACGGGTAAGGAGATACATAGGAAGGGTGTTTGAGAGAACGGGTGCGAGTTAGTGTGTTAGGAGTTGTCTGTTGACCTTACATTTAAACTCCTGGAGATTGTAGCTGTCGGAGAAGCAAGTATGTAGAAGGGAATTCCACAGGCGAGAAGTGCAAGAAAAGAAGCTGTTGGAGTAGAAATTGCGGTTACATTTTGTCGGTTTCACTGTAAAAGGGTGGGACCTAGTATCTCGTGCAAATTCGTATCTAGTGGGCACCAGTGATCTAAGTTCATCGGAGCAGAAGCCCTGAAAGTATTTATAGATGAGACACAGGGAAGCCACGTCACGCCGGTCTTGAGAGTGGCTGCTGGCAGTGTGCCAAGTCGATATCGATCACATTATAGATTCTCCGTCGTATTTTGTCAAGAACCCCGAGGAGAATAGCAGGGGCACCCGAACAGATGTAGCAGCAGTATTCAATACACGGGCGGATGGTGGATTTATATATGTGCAAGAGAGATTCAGACGGGAAAAACTTCCGGGCCCTGTACAGAGAACCGACTTTCATAGCAGCGGATTTAGCAATGAATTCGATATAGTCATTCCACTTGAGGTTCGCTGAGGGGGTGTAGTGTTTTACTCTGGGAGGCAAGCCTGATCCATGCTAATGGGAGGTAGGTGCGATTGTCTATGATGGTTAATTGATAGCAGCTTCGTTTTGGAAGAATTGGAATTTACAAATCTTACCCCAGTCCACCACGGATTGCAGGTGCTTTTCAAGCTCGGCAGTGAGATTCGCTTTGTCGCCCACACCAGATTTTTGATCGAGGCGAGAGTAAACTGTGGTGTCATCGGTGTACATGCCTACTTGTGATCTTATGGCATCGGGGAGATCATTAATGTATATCAGAAAGAGCGTAGGACCTAGGGACACACGCGTTTGTATGGTAGTTCTGGGAGGCATGTCCGTTTAATACCACCTTTTAAGTGCGGTTAGAGAGGAAGAGACTGGATTAGGTCAAACAAATGTCCAGTTATACCATAGCTCCACAGTTTGCGTAGAAGGCCAGCATGTCAGACTCTGTCGAACGCTTTAGAGATATCAATGGCAACGGTTCGGGCTTCTCAATTCTTGTCGTGAGCCTGGTATATATACTCGGTGATGGTCGTTACTTGGTGAAGCGGAAACCATACTGTTCGTCCGAGAGGAGCCTGTGTGCTGTGAGATGCTAAACCCCCTCGGCGTTGATAATGGCTTCGAACACTTTGCCAAAGATGGGAAGAAGGCTGATAGGGCGGTAATTTGCGGGGTCCGAGGGTTCTCAAATATAGGACCTACAGAGGAAGTCTTCCAACAGGCAGGAAAGTAGGAAGCAGATAGACAAAAGTTGTAGAGTTTGGAGGGGACAGAGGAGAGTTCAGTGGGCATAGATAAATATTCACATTTCTATTAAATCTGAACAATTCCGGTAGGAGATTTTATTTAAATGCATAAATCTTGTCAGCTCAAGCTGAAAAGTAATGAGAAAAGAAGGCTTGGAGAATTTTATACTCATTTCATACTCAATTATATATCCCATCTTCGCAGACTGCAGTGGTTTCTTGGCAAAGAACTCTTTAACATGTTTTTTATGTCACCTAAAGGATAAAAGTTTTACAATGGAAATTACTTTGCAAGGACTGGAACAACTGAAAATGACCGATGGATTTTGCCGGTGGGGTAATAAGTCCAACTAAGCCATAACAATTTTCCCGGTCATTAAAGAAACGTGAGGTCTGGTGGAAGACAACATCTTTTCTGGTCGCCAATTCTGGGCATTTTTCTTGGCATGCTTCCTTTATTTCGTAAAGTTACAAGCAGTACTTTTCAGAATCAATTGACTGGTTACTTGGCAAAAGCTCATAGTAGAGAATTCTTTTCCCATTCAATTAAGTGCATAGCATAACTTTCTTAGGACGAAGACCTGTTTTTGGTTGGGTAAAGTTGTCTTAAATCGCTTACCCCAGGATCTTTTTCCCTCAATATTATTTAAACGATCTATTTCTCATCACCCGTCAAAATCTGCTCTTAAAGGATGCATTTTCATTGCTTTTATACAGCAAATCTGAGATAGAATTACTAACCAACATATACTTTTCACTAAGATCGTTTGGTGCCCAAACACTGTCGGGAATTGGGTACCAAAGTTTCACTAAGTGGTCAGGGATGGTAAACTTTTATAAATTTAGTTTTTTTGCCAATTCCTGTATTGTTTAATGCGGGCTATTCTCAATAAATATCTTGATTTTGTCGTCATCAGTAGTATAGGAGGGGTTTTGCCTGAGCGTCCTTCCTCTGTAAGGCTACAATTAGCAACTCTAAATTTAGCGAACCATTTCCGTACAGTTCTGTCTGTTAATGCAACTTCACCATATATAGCACATATTTTTTGTTTCTCACGATCAATATGGCTCATTTTCTCCAATTTTACTTGAGATGTGTACGATAAGTTTTCATGGACTTACTGGGGTTAGTTTATCATTGGAGGACTTATTCGGCTCCGATATTGGAAATCGATACCCCGATATCGTATCGGGTCTGATCAAAAATTTTCAGCCCTTTTATTTTAGTTTTTGCTTTGAGTTTTGCTCTAAGTAGGTATAATTGTAGTTCTTAGTCTCAGCCATGATATCATTTACTCAGAAGACTTATTTAGCCTTCAAAATTTAGTTTGAGACGGAAAACCTATTTTATATCGAAATTGGAAATCAAAATTTGACTTACATCCATTCATTTTTGTTTCAATCTACGGTTTCGCTTTGACTGGAAAAAAACTATTGCTTTTTAGTCTTTCGTGACAACGTCCAAAGAGTCTAACCTCCGAGACCATGGATTAGTTTTAAAGCTTTTATTACACCCGAGCAACGCCGGACTATATTGCTAGTTGTAATATACGCCTCAAAATAATTTTATTCGAAAGAATTCATATTTTTTGTAGCTGTTCTTCATTCACTGTTTTCTAATGTAGAGATTTTGTACAATTTCCTTAATAATTTTTTTTCCTTTCTGCTTAAAATCTTCACAATATACTTTCAAGCATTAACCAAAACTAACCGGTAAGGGTAGACAACTCTGCCACAAACGTTTAGTTTCCAAATACCTAACAAAACAATTCGCCATAAACATGATATAAAACAGATTAACACCCGTTGTGTGCTTACAGTTCTTTTTCATTAAAGCCATTTCCTTTCTTTTTGTTGCCACACGATATAAGCGGCTAAAACATTTTTCAAATGGCAAGCAGTTGGCTTGATTTCAGGTGATGTGAAACTTGTGTCATGTAGTCTCGAGAATAAATAGTAACTCTTCAATTTGGAGATAAATAGATACTGCAGCATGTAACCGGAAGATAATTCTTTCTGCTCGACCGAGTGGAAAAAATCTCGCTAACATTCGCGAGTGTTAATCAATTTCAGATGTTAAGAGGCCCAGATGAGAGGTAGTATCTTTTTTCAAAACATTTCAGAGAGTCGTTCGAATTATTTCGGGTATTTTAATATGCTAAATTTTATTTGACTGGCAACCAAAATAAAAAAATAAAAAAACAAACAAAAATAAAATAAATATATTTTGAAAAGATTGGAATTAAGAATTAAATAACTAAATGGAAAATTATTATTATTATTCTATGTGTTCATAGCTCTCCACATTTTCTCCTCTTTGTATATCTTAGAAAAAAAATCGATCACTCACTCTTCTGCAACCCATTTATACAAGCTCGTTAGATATTTTGTGCATTGTTTTTCTTTTCTCCCTCTATAGTATATCCTGTGAGTGTCAAATTTTCCAAACCTATTTTCCACATTATGTATCTTACAAATGACAACTGTTTCCTTTTGATGTTAAGTATTAGCGTTCATTTTATTTCTAAAACGTTGTCCAAATGTTTAGTTCATGATCCACGTCTATTGAACTTGTTCCCTGTTTAGGATGTGGTTTCCGGCTTTCTCTTTTCCAATCTTTTCACTCTTACGTAGACCCCTGCTCATCAGTTGCGTTACCGTCTTGCTTGGGGTGATATGATTAAAAAAAAAAATGATATACTCAGCAGAATATTCATCAAATATTTTTTTCAACTGAGCGAAGATTTTCCATTTGATGCCGTGGAGAAGGGCCATTATTACATGACGTAGTGCAGTTGCATTTTCTTTGCTTCAGCAAAAACTTTCTACTTCATCCTATTTTGCTTGTCATTTGCTATCTCAAGGTAACTTTAGATATTTGTGTCGCGTAACCACCTTTTAGTTCCTGCTTTTGAAGGTCTGCTTTATATCTAAACAAACATTTTGTACCACATGGCTTTAAAAATGACTGAACGAATACATTTAAAGGGTAACTATTTCAGAAAGATTCGTCCCAAAAATTTTTTCTGAAAAACTATATATATATATATATATATATTAAGCAACGTTGAGCCTGGTCAGTACTTAGGTGGGTGACCACTTGGGAATACCAGATGCTGTTAGCGTTCACGGATGTGCGTTGTGGTGCGGTGGATGTGGGCTTGGAGGGGGAAATCGGTGAGCCGAGTTCCAATTCCAGTCGAGCACACTGCATTCACTTGCGCACTAGTAACCTTGGGAAAGGTATTAATCCGTTCGTTCCCTCCAATTATGGGTTAAATAATTGAGGTCTGCTGTTCATGCGATCTGTGGCGGATTTCTGCACCGATTGTTTGTTATCAGCAGTTTCCAAAAAGTGTGGATGGTACTACACAATGCCTTCACCACTATAAACAAATCTCTGTGTGGATGTCTTACTAAGGTTAGACCCTCATACATCCAAATCGATAGGAGAGTCCATAACGTAATAATAATAATAATAATATATATATATATATATATATATATATATATATATATATATATATAGGAAAAACTACTAAAATGTTGTAAGTTTAAAAATGTATTTTTTTGACAGTATTTATTTATTTCTATTATTATATTTGATATTTCAGACCGTCCTCGGTCCTTCATCAGAAACAAATGATTTTAAAATTTAGATTAGAAACGTCTACGCGATGAGCGTTCGTCCGAGAGAGATTGTTTGCATCACGTGACGCAGAAAGTGACATATTTTTTTTAATATTTGTAAACGCAAACCCATCCCTAACAATATCTACAAATGTTGTTTTAAAGAAAATTTTTTAAGTGTATCTAAAAAATATTTAACTATTTAAATATTTATAAAGATTCAAAACACCTAATCCCTATTTAAACCTAGCCTGTATGTATTTAATTTTAAAATCCAGTATTTTTCTTTCTTTCTGCGTGAGTATGTAGAACTAAATTCAGAATCTATTAGTAAACATCTGCAGTTTTCTAATGTGTGTCCTGGTTGATTGAAGTGTTCAGTTATGGGGGAATACGGGTTGTTTTGGCGTATGCTTAGTTTGTGATTATATATAATTAAACAACATTTCTCAGAAAAACATAACCATGTAGGTAATATTAGAAATATTTGAGTCAACAGTACAATAATCCTCACTCATACACACAGTAAAAAGAATCTTCAGATATTGGAGGCCATCTACATTAAATCCAAACAACCCACACTTAATAAAATCACGTTTAAATCTGGTTATAACACATTACATTGCGTTTGAATAAATGGTTCTGTTGTCATTTCGCGCTATCACGTGGTGTGACGTCATATAACCGCATTACAAATTTGCGAACTGTGATTGCTTTTTTTGGTAACTGTTGCCGTTGCTTAGCGAAGTTTTATGTCAACACAAGATGGTGGATATTTTTGTGTTAACGTCCTTGTAACCTCTCTGAAGATGGCTCATGTGAGGCGAAAGCTTAGAACCAATTTACTAAAAAATTATCCAAATGTTGGAAAATTTTCGTCTTTATTTTCACCAGAAATTAAAATCAAAATACGACGTTTAGAACGGCTCATGATTAAGCATAATAGACATTCATTCATGAATGAAATGATTTGTTTGAACATTATTTTTTATATCGATACTCGTATTGAAGCAGATATTCTGTTTATAATCAAACAGTATTATATATTTATTTCTACCGGCCTGATTATTTACGATAATCATTATGTTACGGAAATTAACGAAGATTAACGAAATTGGTTATAAACAACCGACAATTTGAAATGATTTGTTTGAACATTATTTTTGATCGATATTTATATCAAAGTAGATATTCTGGCTATAATCAGGCTATATTATATATTTGTTTCAGAGCAGATATGTTTATTACGATCAATCAAAAATTGTGTTATATAGGCTTGATTTAAATTCGTTTAGGCTGATGGCCATTCGTGGTTAAGAGGTCTAAGACATAGGTAGCTTCCCCTATGTGGATAGTGGTTGCAGGTTCGAATCCCGCCGAATGACACATTTTCGTAACAAAAATTTATCATTAATAATGAGGTCGGTAGAAATATGTGGATCTACTAAATTTACATGGCATTAAAAATATTAAAAAGATTACAATTCCCTGAGTTATTCAAACTAATATCCTCATCTTGATTGTTTTTATCACATATCCATCAATGAATGCTACACCTTCCTGACTCATCCTAAAAACAGCAAACAATATTTATAAAAAAAATGTCAAAATATTTCAACTTACTAATATAGCAGGAGCACTCGATCAAATATGGCAACAGTATTCGATGCATTGATGAAATGCAGATTTATAAATGTGCAAGATGGATTCAGACGAGGAAAACTTTCTGGCTTGACTAACGGGACATATTCAGTATTTGTTATATGTGAATGATACTTGTAGGCTTACTTTATATGTCTGGGGTTCGTAATTGCTTTCACCTTGTGACTGGGGTTCATAAGGGTTGGCAAACTCTTCTCTACAACTTGACCTTTAAGTGCTTAGATGCGGGTTATTTCTTCAACTAATAGATAAGCATTTCCCCAAAAATAACCCTCTAAATAAAATATTCAATAAAAATACAATTAAACTAAGCTATAGCTGCTCCAATGATCTAGAACAAATAAGTAAAGTACATAACAACAAAATATTAAAAGCACACAACAAAAATAACTCCAACACTAATACCAATCCGTCTCATAATTACAAACTCTGTAACTGTAACCCTAACCAATGTCCCATGACGAATAAATGTCTAACGAAATCCCTGGTATATATGTGTTCGATTTCATCCATGGAAAATCCTAAGGATGAAAAAATAAACGTATTTAAAAAGTGATTTTACAATCACCTCTCATCCTTCAATAACAAAGAAAAACAAAACATGCCATCTCTCTCCAAATACTTTTGGAAGTTAAAAGACGAAAATAAAACGCCTAAAGTTAAATGAAAAATCCTTAAACAAGCAAGAACAGCTAAATCTATAAAGGAACCATGTTTCCTCTGTCTTCAAGAAAAAATTGAGATCTTTAAATATATAAACAGTAACAAGATTTTAAACCAGAGGCATGAAACCACAGTAAACTGCAAGTACATTAGAGAACTAACATTACAATTATGCTAAAAAAATACTACAATAGCCAGGGCTAGGACCTCCTATATATATATATATATATATATATATATATGAAATTGTATAATAATATCGAATTACTAAATTCTAAAGTAAGGTTTAATATTCATAATTAAATTAGAAATTTTTCTCTAAATAAAATTTAGAATTTTATAGAAGTAATCGATTTACTAAATTATAAAGTAAGGTTAATAACCATAATTAGATTAATTATATATACTGTCCTTAACACACACAAAACTTCAAATATTACCTTAAATACAAAACCTCACTACATACACAATTGACTAGATATAAGAATAAAAATTTAATATTAAAAATTTAATAGAAAAAACGGTTTCCAAACTATGATCTAATTAATAATTAAAAATTAAAAATTTAATAGAAAAAATATATTCCCTCAATCCAAAGTTAAGATTAAATATACAAACTTACATTAATTATAAAGACTCTGCCTAAATTAAAAATATCCGTGCCAACCACTACCTGCTCTTCTAAGAAATCCATAAGGATATAGTTTAGTCACTAGATAATAAAAACTTACAACTGTCTAGAAATCAAAGAATCTCATTAATCAACCACTTAAAAAACACCCCCTTCAAAAAATACAACGGTCAGAGACTTATTCCCCTATCATTAACCCCCATCAACACCTATAACAAAACTAAATATATAGAAGGAAAGAGGATTTCCATTATTTACACACCGTCTGATGAGACATTGAAGTTTCAATGTCGAAACAATCGTACCTTTGTAGCGGATATATATAGAATGATTATGTACATGTTCTAAAATATAATTTATAATATATATATATATATATATATATATATATATATATATGAGGCGGAAAGGAACGTATCTCTAAATGCTGTACGAGAGAACTTGTATCCTACAGATGTAGTGTAGGGCGTCTGAATAAAGTTGCCAAGCCCACACATATATCAGTCAGTTTAGAGATACAATCTTCTAAAGGATATCTAAACTATAAGTCGGTTTTTCGCAAAACACGAGAAGATTTCCTGCACATCATCCAACTGTCTGTGTTAATTACATAATTATGTACATAATTAGTTTTATTTTTCACTAAGAGCAGCAGGGATTACACCAGCTCTTATGAGATTCCTATGGATTTTTTCATCCTGTTTATTGTTAGAATGAATTCGATTGTAGCAGGTTGATATGTTTAGGGTTTTTTTAGGGTTGATATGTTTAGGTTTTTTTTAGGGTTGATATTTTAGGGTCTTTTTAGGGTTGATATGTTTAGGGTTTTTTGAGGGTTGATATGTTTAGGGTTATTTTAGGGTTCATATGTTTAGGGTTTTTTGAGGGTTGATATGTTTAGGGTCTTTTTAGGGTTGATATGTTTAGGGTTTTTTGAGGGTTGATATGTTTAGGGTCTTTTTAGGGTTGATATGCTTAGGGTCATTTTAGGGTTGATATGTTTAGGGTTTTTTTTAGGGTTGATATGTTTAGGGTCTTTTAGGGTTGATATGTTTAGGGTTTTTTAGGGTTGATATGTTTAGGGTTATTTTAGGGTTGATATGTTTTGGGTTTTTTGAGGTTTGATATGTTTAGGTTTTTTTAGGGTTGATATTTTAGGGTCTTTTTAGGGTTGATATGTTTAGGGTTATTTTAGGGTTGATATGTTTAGGGTTTTTTGCGGGTTGATATGTTTAGGGTCTTTTAGGGTTGATATGTTTAGGGTTTTTTGAGGGTTGATATGTTTAGGGTCTTTTTAGGGTTGATATGTTTAGGGTTATTTTAGGGTTGATATGTTTAGGTTTTTTTTTAGGGTTGATATGTTTAGGGTTATTTTAGGGTTGATATGTTTAGGGTTTTTGAGGTTTGATATGTTTAGGGTCTTTTTAGGGTTGATATGTTTAAGATCTTTTTAGGGTTGATATGTTTAGGGTTATTTTAGGGTTGATATGTTTAGGGTTTTTTGAGGAAGAACTATGTTATGTCATCGATGTTACCATTTTCAATGGCCCGTTAATTAGTGATAGAATAAGGAAATCATTATTAACCAGTCTGTTTATGTCGAAATGTGTGGTTAAACAAAAGAGTGACATCCCGCACTCATCAAAGAAGATCTGACAAATGGAATTTAGATTGCCAAGTTCCTGTCCCGATTTTATCGTCCCGGTCAGTGCAAACATTCATTTAATTAACGCTTCCAGAGTGGAGAAAAAATGTACTTCTTGCAACCACGGACCGAAAAAAAAAGATGATACAAGTTAGAATTTTTTTTAAAGAAAATCGTTGAGAAAATCAGATTTTTTATTTTTTTATCATCTATGAACTGGAGGTTATAGTCAAACAGAAGAAAGAAACTACGAATGTAGATACCTCCACACATTCCCCCCCCCCGAAAAAAAAACAAAAAACAAAAAAAGCACCATATCATGATGTTAAAAGTGCGCAAACTAAAAAAAACAAAAAACAAAGTTTTATCATCAAAATATTTATGCTATTATTAAGAGGAAAGATCAAATTTTGTTGTTATTATTTTTTTAGAATTTTTAAATCCTTTTTAACACGTTCGAAAATTTAATTAAAATTTCATTTTTTTTTGTTTTCTGCTATGTTTACGTAAGGCAACTATTAATGGAGTCGGTTGAGTAAAATGATTTTAGGGCGAATAAATTTTCCCTCGCTCTCAACCGCCGGTCGAGTGATTTTTTTTCAAATCTCAAAGGTTATATATATATATATATATATATATATATACAGATTAGTATCTGTATATATAGAAGGCAAGATGTTTGTGTCTGTGTCTGTCTGTTTGCCTGTCCTTTATACAAATCCACAATTTTTAATCGATTCTCACCAAACTTCACACAAATGTTCTTTAGGCTTCCGGTCAGGTTATGGGCTACATATTTTTTCGATTTCCCCGTGATATCGGAAATCAATACTCCGATATCCGACCAGGACTGATCAAAATCAGGATTTCAGCCCTTTTATCGTGGTTCTTGCTGCAGAATTTACTTTAACGTGGTAAAATTATAGTTTTTAGTCTCGAACATTAGTAGATCTTCTCAGACGACTCATTTTCCCCTTAATCGGAAATTGATACCCCCCGATATTATATCGAATCTGATCAAAAACCGACATTCAGCCATCAATATGGCTCATTTTCTCCAATTTTATTCCCGATGGGTACGATAAGTTTGCATGGACTTCCTTAGGTTAGTTTATCCTTGGATGACTTATTTGATTCCGAGATTGGAAATCAATACCCCGATATCCTATCGGGTCTGATAAAAATCAGGTTTTCAGCCCTTTTATTTTGGTTTTTGCTTCAGGTTTTGCTCTAAGTAGATATAATTGTAGTTCTTAGTCTCAGCCATGATACCATTTATTCAGAGGACTTATTTAGCTTACAAAACTCAGTTTGCGACGGAAAACTTATTTGACATCGATACCGGAAATCAAAATTAGTAATTTCTTCAAGTCTATATCGAATTTCTTGCAACTGTTGAGAAGTTAAGAGTTTTAGTTTGTTTCATATATCCTGTACTTTTTTTAGAGTTTTGAAGTTGTCATTAGCAATTATGCTTTGCCTTTTCACAAGATTACGTTTAAATTGCTAAGTGTTGGTATCATGATGACCTACTTGATCAAGTAATTTTAAATATGTACATTTAGGTAGCATATCTTTATTTATGCATGTTTCATTAAATAATACAGACATATTATATCTATTTAATTTTAACATAATCCGTTTTCGTTCTCTAATTATTTTCCTCATGTTAAATTGAAATTCATCAACAATGGCACCGTAGTTCTACCATCCGCCGGTGAATTGAATACTGCTGCCAAATATGATCGGCTTCCCCCTGGGGTTCTTGACAAAATTCAACGGAGAATCTTTAATGTGATCGATCCCGACTTGGCAGTTCGGCTGGAGTTGCTATCTCACCGGCGTAATGTGGCTTCCCTGTGTCTGTTTTACAAGTACTTTCACGGCTTCTGCTGCAATGAACTTAGCTCACTGATGCCCCTTTATATGATTTTACTCGAGCCACAAGATTAGCAACTAGGCTCCACCCTTTTACAGTGAAACCAATAAATTGTAAACGCAAATTCTACTCCACCTGCTTCTTTTCTCGCACATCCTGCCTGTGGAATTCCCTTCCGTTTAATTGCTTCCCCGAAAACTACAATCTCCAAGAATTTAAATGTAAAGTCAATAGTCATCTCCTAACTCACTAACCTGCATCCTCACTCTCATGGTTCTTTCTCTGTCTACTCCACTCTCATCAGTATTCTCATCCTTCACTTACCCACTTCCTGATGCCCCTATAACCTGTCACTCTTTCGCATAACTTTTCTCCTATGTAACCCCTTGCAAAACAGTGGCAAAAATGCCTTGTTGGGGGCGATATGATTATAGAAAAAAAGATAGATAGATAGATAGATAGATAGATAGAATCTCCAAGAAATTCAATGTAAAGTCAATAGTCATCTCCATCTCTCTTACCTGCATCCTCTCTCTCATGGTTCTTTCTCTGTCTACTCCACTCTCATCTGTATTTTAATCTTTCTTTTACCCACCTCCTGACATCCCCTGCAACCTGTCACTCTTTCTCATAACTTTCCTCTTATGTAACCCAAAACAGTGGCACTAAAATGCCTTGCTTTGGGCGATATGATTATAAAAAATAGATAGATAGATAGATAGATAGATAGATAGATAGCCCGTCAGCTACAATCTCCAAGAATTTAAATGTAAAGTCAATAGTCATCTCTTATCTCACTAACCTGTATCCTTTCTCTAAAGCTCTTTTCTCCATCCACTCAACCCCATCATACCAGTATTCTCATCCATCTATTACCCTTCCCCTAACACCCCTTATATCCTACCCCCTCTTTCTCATCACTTTCCCCCTGTAATATGTAACCCCTTGTGCAACAGTGGCAGTAAAACTGCCTGGCTTGGGGTGAAATGATTAAAAAATATTTCGTTTAACTTCGAGATCGTCCCCAGGGGTAAAGTGCGATGTCACATTTCTGTCCACCTATGTAGTGTGGGGGATACTTGTTACCAGCGCCAGTGTGTTGCACCATGAAGGTAGTGAACAAAAACTTCAAATTCTCGGGTCCTGGGTATGACGGTAAACTACATCCTGCAGCAAGGCCTCTGATTGGGAGGTTGTGAGGAGCATGGAACCACCTCGTAATCTTTTGTTCTCAGGTCCACTCTAACCCGGAGTGGTAGCACCTGTTAGGGTTCCAGCTATGGGTAAATTGTTAACCCCCAAACTTGGGTCAAATCGCTATGAAAGTATAAAAATACACTTATATATATTTCTTATTTCTAAAATATATGTATTGTTGGTAATATTTTTCATTTTAAGAATGTATATTTTTCTAAAAAAGTATATATATATATATATATGTATATGTATATATATATGTATATATATATATATGTATATGTATATATATATGTATATATATATATATATATATGCATATATATATATATATATATATATATATATATATATAGATAGATAGATAGATAGATATACTTTTTAGAAAAATATACATTCTTAAAATGAAAAATATTACCAACAATACATATATTTTAGAAAAAAAAATTTTACCATTACACATTTTTGAAGAAAAAAAGATTGCCATCATACATTTCTGAAAGAAAAAAATTATTACCAGCAATACATTTTTGAATAGGAAGCTAGAAGACATCTTTAGCTTTCTAAAATATAATAAAATAAAAAAATGTTTCATCAAAATCTGACGAAATCAATCTTCTTACTGTAACCGAACATTAAAAAAAAATATCTTTAAACTCTACCTTTTTGGCATTAAATAACCCACAGAGGTTGATATGCCGTTAAACAAAACTCAAGTTCAAATTCAGATACAAATTCTCGAGTTGTCGGAGACAAACGGCCAGCACTGAACAAGACTTGATACGAGTATCGTAGTTTTTAAACAACATTTGTCACCATGTTGTAATTTACTAGCTCCGGTTACGAATCTTGCAATGGGAACGCCTGCTTCGTAACCACAAGGTTCAATTTTAAAATAATTAAAACAGGGCGAGTTTACAAAAAATCACCATCACAAGGATTACAATTACATTAAATTTATGTTGATGGTTTACCCCTGAGAATGGCCTTGGTGGGTGGGGGAGATCAAAAATATTTTGGTTAACAAGAACTACGGCACCTTTCTCGAAGAATTTCAACTTAACGTTAAGAAGACAATTAGAGACCTGCAATGAAGTATTGTAAAAATAAATAGATATATATATATCTATATTATTTAATGAAACATGGTTGAATGAAGATCGTTTTTCTTTTACACGCCGAGTCCCTTCAGGTTGTAGGCGATCATGGTCTTCCACATTTCCCTATCCCTAGAGTCACGTGGCACGCTCTTTCCTGTTACCCCACCCAAACCTCGCTCTGCCATCCACTTGCTCATGCCCATTATGTATGATACGCGTTCCTTTCCACGGTCTCTCTTTCCCTTTATCTAACTTGTGAGAATCAGACTCTCCAAGCCCACCTTCCTCATTAAACTTTACCCGTGTTTTCCTGATTTTAAGTATTAGTTTCCTTTTCGTTTCCATCCTCTTCAAAATCTCGTCCTTGCTAAATATGTTTGGTCTATGGCATCCCCAGCATCCTTCTGGATAACCACATTTTAGTTGCTTTAATCTGTCTGTTAATGCAGTCTGTGTGTATGTGCGTGTACAAAGAAACTCTGAAAGGTTGAATTTAAATATAAATCAGCTAAACGCAAAATAATATTGATTTTACACACATAAAACACATAGATAGATAGATAGATAGATAGATATGAACAGACTGAGATAGATAGATAGATAGATAGATATGAACAGACTGAAATAGATAGATAGATAGATAGATAGATAGATAGATAGATAGATAGATAGATAGATATTATTACTTTTTATAATGATAACATATGGGACTGCAACTCCAAAGTTTTCAGGTTTCGGTGCCAAACTGAATTTCGAAGGCTAAATAAGTCCTCTGAGTAAATGGTATCATGACTGAGACTAAGAACTACAATTATACCTACTTAGAGTCAAACCCAAAGCAAAAAGTAAAATAAAAGGTCTGAAAAAATACAGACATACAGGCAGATAAACGGACACACACACAAACATCTTCCTTTATATATATATATATATATATATATATATATATATATATAATCGATTTTCTGCACTATTGAAACTTCTGAATATCATTTCTTATGTCTTTGTCTATGAGTGTATCAAATTTGATTAAAATCGGACCACTCCTTCTATAACCCGATTTTTTCGATTATCGATTTTCGATATTTATTGGTGGGGGGAGACCTCGACACAAAACCTAGCTAAGAACATTCACGGACGCTTATAGTACAACTGTGTAAATTTTCAAGAAAATTGGTTCAGCCGTTTCTGAATCTATAGGTAACGGACACACACACACAGACAAAGTTCCATTTAATAAATAAGTTTAGATTATATATTTTCAATCATCTCACCCCAAGCAAGGCATTCCACTGCCACTATTGCGCATGGGGCTACATAGGGGAAGGTAAAGAGAAGGAGTGGTTAGACATAGGGAATGTCAGGAGGAAGGTGACAGATGAGTAAGGATAGCGAGGATGAGGGTCGGGCAGATGGGAAGAGTGTATGATAGAATGGGGGCAGGTTAGTGTGTTAGGAGGTGTCTATTGACCTTACATTTAAACTCCTGGAGATTGTAGCCGTCGGGGAAGTAATCGTTTGGAAGAGAATTCCACAGTCGGGAAGTGCGAGGAAAGAAACTGTTGGAGTAGAAGTTACGGCTGCATTTTATCGGTTTCACTGTAAAAGGGTGGGATCTAGTTGCTAATCTAGTATCTCGTTCAAATACGTGTTTAGGGGTCACCAGTGATCTAAGTTCATCGGCGCAGAAGCCGTGAAAGTATTTATAGAAGAGACACAGGGAAGCCACGTCGCGCCGGTGGGAGAGAGACTGCAGGCGGTCTGCCAAGTCGGTATCTATGACATTACAGACCCTCCTCTGAACCTTATCAAGAAGCCCGAGGAGAATATTAGGGGCACCCGACCAGATGTGGCAGCAGTATTCAATGCACGGGCGGATGGTAGATTTATATATGTGCAGGATAGTTTCAGACGGAAAAAAACTTCCGGGCCCTGCACAGACAACCGACTTTTATAGCAGCGGATTTAGCAATGGATTCGATATAGTCATTCCATTTGAGGTCCGCTGAAAGTGTGAGACCAAGGAGGCGCAGTGTTTTACTCTCTGGGAGGCAAGCCTGGTCCATGCTAATGGGAGGTAGGTGAGATTGTCGATGATGGTTAATTGAGAGTAGCTTCGTTTTAGAAGCATTAAAATTTACTAACCATTTCTTACCCCAGTCCAATATGGATTGGAGGTCTTTTTCAATCTCGGCTGCGAGGTTAGCTTTGACGCCTACACCAGATTTTTGTAGGAGGCGAGAGTAAACTGTGGTGTCATCGGCGTACAAACCTATTTGGCACTTATGGAATCAGGGAGATCATTAATGTATCTCAGGAAGAGTGTAGGACCTAAGATGGAGCCTTGGGGGACACCTGCGTTTGTATGGTAGTTCTGAGAGGCATGTCCGTTTAATACCACCTTCATTGTGCGGTTAGAGAGGAATGACTGGATTAGTTCAAACAAATGTCCAGTTATACCATAGCTCCGCAGTTTACATAGAAGGCCAGCATGCCAAACTCTGTCGAACGCCTTAGATATATCCAATGCAACGGTTCGGGCTTCGCCATTCCTGTCGAGTGCCTGGTATATGTACTCGGTGATGGTCGTTAGCATATCAGCAGTAGACCTGGTGAAGCGGAAACCATATTGCTTGTCCGAGAGGAGCCTGTGTGCTGTGAGATGCTGAACCACTTCGGCGTTGATAATGGCTTCGAACACTTTGCCAAAGATCGGAAGAAGGCTGATAGGGCGGTAATTTGCAGGGTCAGTGGGTTCTCCAGTGTTTTTAAATATAGGAACTACAGAGGAAGATTTCCAACAGGCAGGAAAGCAGGAAGCAGATAGGCAGAGGTTGTAGAGCTTAGAAAGGACAGAGGAGAGTTCAGTAGCACATTTCTTTAAGACTATGGTTGGGATTCCGTCACCACCGCTCGCTTTGTGAGGGTCAAGTTTTAAGATTATCTTAGAGACAAGCGAAGGTGTAATGTGGACATCATTCAGTTGTGCCTCGGTTCTAGGTGAGAAGTCGGGTGTCAAAACTCCAGACGAGTCCAGACTCGAATTGTTTGAGAATCTGCGGGCAAAGCATTCAGTCTTATCTGCTGGGGAGGTGAGGACCTCAAATTTGTTAATTAGCGGGGGTATTGTGGACTTGCTCTTGTTAAGTACTCTTTTACAGAGTCGCCAGTAGTCTTTAGAGCCGAATTTAGAGCATGCTATGCGTTGCTTCATTCTGGCAGCAAGCAACATCTTAGCTTCCTTAAGTATCCTTTTACACTTATTACGAGCTGAAGTGAAAAGGCGCCTGTTTTGGTCCGACGCGTAGTTACGATAGAGTCGGAAGAAATGATTCCGGTGGGCAATGGCAGCCGAGCAAGCGGGTGAGAACCATGGAGACGAATGATATATATATATATATATATATATATATATATATATATATATATTATAAATTATGTTCTAAAACATAATCTATAATAAATATTCACAGTTCTATACATCATATATCGAGCACTGTTTTAAATTAATATTTTGGACGGAAAAAATTCTTCGTTCTTTAGCCACTCGGATATATATATATATATATATATATATATATATATATATATATATATCCGCAGACAGATCTGTTTCGCTGTATTACAGCTCATCAGTACGGCTTAGATATATATATATATATATATATATGCATATATATATACATATATATATATACAACTTAACTGCACATAAGGAAATAGAAACGAGCAGGATAGGACTATATAGGGACGACGGACTGATTATAATTGATAAATCTACTGGAGGTAAGGTTGATAAAACCAGAAAATTAATCCATAGAGTTTTTCAATCCTTTGGCCTTAACGTAGTAATTAACCACAATATCAAGCAAGTGGACTTCCTAGACATAACATTAGACCTAGTATCGAACACTTTCCAACCTTACATGAAAAACAACGCTAACCCAATAGATATAAACCCCAACTTTAATCACCCACCATCCATCGTTAAGCCCATCCCATCATCAGTTGAACGTCGCATTAACACACACTCATCCAACAAAGAGATATTTGATATGCACAAGGTAATTTATAATAGAATCCTTAATGAAAGCGGGTATAAATCATCAAAAATCAGTTTTGTGGAAAATTTCGAAAGTCCAAAAAGCAGAAATAGAAGCAGGAAAATAATATCGTATAACCCTCCATTCAACCAATCAGTTAATTTCAAGCTGGGACATACATTTCTTAAATTAATAGAGAAGAACTTTCCCAAAAATAACCCTCTAAGCAAAATCTTTAATAAAAATACCATAAAAAATAAGCTATAGATGTTCCAATAATCTAGAAAAAATAATCAAAATGCATAACACTAAAATATTAAAAATACACAGCAAATATAAATCCAACACTAATACGTCCGTCCCATGACAACAACCTCTGTAACTGTAGAAACCCCAACCAATGCCCCATCTCCAATAAATGTCTGACGAAATCACTGATATGTATGTGTTCGATCTCATCCTTAGAAAATCCTAAAGATGAAAAAATATATATTGGGAATACCATGAACGTATTTAAAATGCGCTTTTACAATCAGCTCTCAACCTTCAAAACAAAGAAAAACAAAACATGATATCTCTCTCCAAACACTTTTGGAAATAAAAAACGAAAATAAAACACCTAAGGTCAAATAGAAAATTCTCAAAAAAGCAAGAACAGCAAAATCTATAAAAGAACCATGCTTTCTTTGCCTTCAAGAAAAAATAGTGATCCTTCAATATATAAATAGTAACAAGCTCTTAAATCAGAGACACGAAACCACTGTAAACTGCAAGCACATTAGGGACCTAACCCTACAATCATGCTAAGAAATATTAAGAGTTTGATTAGATATTCTCATTATAAAAGATAAAAAATGCTATAGAAAAAAATCGATCCAATAAATCCTTAAAGGAAGGTCTATCACTAAAGCCTACACCAATAACCTTACTTAACACAATAACTTTACTTAAATACCAAAATATTCCGTACTAGAAAAATCAAAATAAAATAAATGGCTCCCAAACTTGAAAAAGAATCAAAATTCATATCTTCAAAATCAAGATTAAATATACTACTTCAGAATAATTATATCATACACAAAAATAAACTGTAAGCACACGTAAGATCTAACCTTACAATCACCCCCCAAAAATACTGGAAATTTGAATAAATATTTTTATTATTATAAAAGATAAAAAATGCTATAGAAAAATCAATGTAATAAATCCTTCAAATAAGATCTAATGCCCGCAAAAATATCTAAATAAATAAAATATATAAAAAATTAAAAGAAATAAATAAGATTCTAAACGATAATTTATAGAAAAAAAGAAGATATATAAAAAAAACCCGACCTTATAAACTTAAAATTGAGGTTAAACATACAACTTTATACAAAAAACTGATAAAACGCTAATTTGTATTTACTTCCCAAAAAATACAAATTTAGATTTCTTGAAATAACGTCGCCTAAATACAATTATACTCCAAACTTGAATATATATATATATATATATATCTATATATATATATATATATATATATATATATATATATAAAAAGAACCCTATAAAATAAAAAAATATTCCATACCAAAAAAAATCTAAATTGGAAAGAAAAAACACCCCACCCCTATCTCGTCTATGAAAACCTAGACACATGATCAAAGTAAATACATGAATTAGGTCCACTAACAGCAGACATCAACCAATTAAATGATAGCCAACCATAAAAATGACCACTCAACATTACCCTCTTAGAAATCCTAACCAAAAGATATACCCAACCGATAAAAAGATAAAACATACATTCCACAGATAATACCATTAATCAACAATTTCACACTAACACACCAAATTCCTCAAAAGTCTAACACCAGACATTCACTTAATTACCAATAACCCCAACCAACCCCCACGACAACGAACCAAATATAAACAGAGAATGATTCCAAACCTTTATTTCCCCCGAAGAGGTGTTTAAATCCAAACACTGAAACAACCATATGATTGTAGGGAAGAGGACATATATAGAAGAAATTATGTACATGTTCTAACACATAACTTGTAATATATAAATATAAGAAACCTGGTGCAAACGAGTGCGAACTACACAGAACTATCAGCTTAATGAGTCACATTACAAAACTGATTGTCAGAATCCTGATGAATAGAGCGAGAAGCAGAATCAGGCCAGAGATAGGGCAGGAACAGTGCGGGTTCGTCTAGAACACTGGAACAAGGAACGCCATATTCATGATTAGGATGCTCTCTGAAAGGGCATTACAAATGAAGAAAGACTTGTACCTATGCTTCATTGATTACGCGAAAGCATTCGACAAAATACGACACAAAGAATTGATGGAAATGCTAGGCAACCTCGACATTTTCGGCAAAGACATAAGAATAATCAAGAATCTCTACTGGCAGCAAACGGCCTGCATACGGACAAGTAACGACCTCAGTAGATACACAAAGATAGAAAAAGGCGTAAGATAAGGATGTGTCTTTTCACCGGATTTGTTCAACCTATACAGCGAGAATATTTTGAGGACCCTAGATGACACACCAGGATTTGTTATTGGAGGCCACAACCTGAACAACATAAGATATGCGGACGATACAGTACTGATTGCGGACACGGAAAGGAAACTGCAAGATCTCATACAGAAAGTAGCAGTGGAGAGTGACAAGAAAGGACTACAAATAAACTTTAAGAAAACTGAGTGCATGGTCATCAGCAAAAGATACAACCAAAAATGCCAAATACAGGTAGGGGATAACAGAATCAAACAAGTCCAAGAGTTTAAGTATCTAGGAAGTGTTCTAACAGGAGATGGAAAGTGCGACACGGAGATCCGAAGGCGAATTGGCATGGCAAAGGACGCGTTCCAGAAGATGAGCAAAATACTAACACACAGGAAAATCTCAATAGAAACGAAGAAAAAAGTTCTAGACTGCTACGTGATGTCAGTTCTTCAATATGGCTGTGAATGCTGGACAATATCATCGAAAATGAGGACAAGACAGGAAGCGGCCGAAATGTGGTTCTACAGAAGGATGCTACGGATATCGTGGACTGAGCATACAAGCAACGACGAAGTGTTAGAAAGAATGGCAACAAAAAGGAAATTGATGCTGAGCATCAGGAAGAGACAACTAAAGTTCCTGGGACATGCAATGAGGAAGGAGAGCCTGGAGAACCTGATACTGACTGGACAGATAGAAGGAAGGAGAGACAGAGGAAGGCAGCGGATAACATATTTGCAGGGTCTGATCAGGTGGATGACGGAACGGGGGTTGCCAGGAGCAACAGGAACAAACATACTAAGAGCCACAAGGGATAGGGAGACGTGGAGATCCATGATCGCCTACGTCCTGAAGGGACAGGGCACATAGAAGAAGAAGAAGAAGAAGAAGAAGAAGAAGAAGAAGAAGAAGAAGATTTTTAACATGTGGTGCCTTCAGGCCATTTGCAATAATTGATTTTAACTTTCACCATTTTTGTTTTGTTTTGTTTTTGTTTTTTGTTTGTTTTTTGTTTTGTTTTTGTTTTTTAAACATGGATGAATACGTTACAATTGTTTTTGTAATTTTAAAAACTGCGGGTTCAAAACTTCCCGATACGTGAGTGTTAAAATAAATTCACTGCTATGTGAGCGTTCTTATAAAAAAAAACAAATAAATAAAAAGATAAACGGTAATATTAGTTATTGCAAATTGCCTGAAGACACCCCATGGTAGAAACCTCGGTCGCGTACTAACTCGTTTACAAATGAAGTATATTCAAAAGTTCTACAATATAATTGTATTGAACTCTTTTTAATAGCACTGTGTACTGGTCTAATCTTATTATGAACAAAAAGTAGATAATTAACCAATCAATCAAGACACACACACACACACGCGCACACACGCACACACACATGCAAAATTGGTAGGTAAAATCACAAGGAAGCTCTTATTAATATTAATATTAATACTGATCCAGCCAAACGCCTCGATGTAAATAAAATTATCGTATTACAGCGCTAAATATGTATTTTTTTTTCAAATAAAACTTCGAAAAGTACATCTGTCATCTGATCAGATCTGCGAACTATATTTTCTTCGTCAACGATGTTTGCAGAGAGCAGACTTGCAAGATTTTATGTAAATGGACTCCAGGGTGAGAGAGCATAAATTGTCATCCGCAGACGGATTTGTTTCGCTTTATCACAGCTCATCAGTACGGTTAGACATCCGATTGCTTTTAGCCAGGATTGAATATACGCCCCGTGGCCCAGGGGTAGAATCGCCGACTGACGACAATTCGGTCGGGTTTCGAGCCTGGGTTATGTAGCAATCGGTGTCTAACCGTACAGATGAGCTGTGATACAACGAAACAGATCTGTCTGCGGATGACTATATATATATATATATACTTACTATCAGTATAGCCCGGCGTTGCTCGGGTATCATGAAAGCTTTAAAACTAATCCATGGTCCTGGAGCTCAGACTCTTTCGACGTTGGCACGAAAGACTAAATAGTTGTTTCCAGTTAAAGCGAAAAATGAATGGATGTAATTCAATTTTTGGTTTCCTGGTATCGATATCAAATATGTTCTTTTCGTCGTAAACTGAATTTTGAAGGCTAAATAAGTCCTCTGAGTAAATGATATCATGGCTGAGACTGCAAACTACAATTATACCTACTTAGAGCCAAACCTAAAGCAAAAACTAAACAAAAAGGGCTGAAAAAAATAGACATAATGGCAGATAAACAGACACACACACACAAACATCTTGCCTTTTTTATATATATATATATTATCGATTTTCTGCACTATTGTAAGAGCTTCAACCTTGAAACTTCTGAATATCGTTTTTTATGTCTTTGTCTATGAGTGTATGGAATTTGATTAAAATCGGACCACTCCTTGTATAACCCGATTTTTTCGATTATCGATATCCGATATTTATCGAGGATACCTCGACACAAAACCTAGCTAAGAACATTCGGAGTCACTTATAATACAACTGTGTAAATTTTCAAGAAAATTGGTTCAGCCGTTTCGGAGTCTATAGGTAACGGACACACACACAAAGTTCCATTTATAAATAAATTTAGATATATAACTGTTTGACGCTACAAAACTTGTAAATTGATTTAAAAATCACAAACAGAAACATCTCTGAAGGGATCCCTTTCGCCAACAACACATCAGGAGGGAGCCGTTGGTAGGGATCAAAGAAAAACGAAAAAATATTCACGTGAGCAAAGAGGGGTGGGGAACAGATGCTTATAAAGAATTTGAGAGGGGAATAAAATAGAAGGGAAATAACTAAATATATAAAATTGGATAAAATATGGACAAAAATATGGACAAAAATATGTACAAAAGAAATAGGTGAAAAAAAATATATATATATAATCATCCGCAGACAGATCTGTTTCGCTGTATTACAACCCATCAGTACGGTTAGACATCCGATTGTTTTTAGCCAGGATTGAAACAACGTAAACCGTTGATGGAACCAACAGACTATTTGCCAAAACATAAATATTAAATGCTATGAAAAGATAGTCCTAGTCATATCCCGAGTTTCACACTCTCGCAATCTTCAGAGTTGAAACTGTATATACACTCTCGCGCAAATTAATTGAAACAGAATAAAAATGTTTTCTTAGGATCTTTTACAATATTCCTGATCATGTATTCGACGTCTCTTGACATCGTTTTTTCTCTTCCGACAGCATTTTTCTTTACGTTTTGGACTGATGGACCCTGTTTGTTTCTTCGCCTTAATGACACGACTGACAGTTGAAAGGTTGACACCAACAATATCCGCAATCTTTCTAAAAGAATTTTCAATTTTCGTAAGCTTCCAAGGAGTAACTACCATCGCAGAAAATGGTCGTAGAACAACCAATCGACAGTTGAGATAATAGTTTCCCGGCGTGAGTAAAATCTGAACCAATCACGGATGACGCAATATTTTTCAAGGCCAAACACATTTCATCATACAATCCGAAAATAGATTCATATTGCCGCATACCACTTCAGATGATCTAATATGAGGAAAAATAGAAATCGCTTACACTCTGTCACTTCGGTGAGTCTAAAAGTAGCCATATGAGGAAAGAAATTAAACTAAAGCAGTTGTTTCAATTTATCGAGCTGCTAGGTCAGGGTCTATTAAATTGCAGATCCTTCTTTGGATTTTATCAAGAATCTCAAGTTGAATAGCAGGAGCGACCGAGCAGATATGGCAACAGTAAAATGTAACATTAAACGCACGGATAATGGTAGATTTATAAATATGCAAAATGGATTCTGACGTATATATATATATATATATATAAAATAAATTTTCAATATTCAAAATTGTTGAATGATCATTTCAACACAAAATCCCTAAGAGAGATTTCACATCTCATCAGCAACAGTACATATTCCAAAATGAAAATAAAAATAAAAATAAAAAAGAGAAATAAAATTTAAATAAAAAATTAAAAAAAAAAGAAATGAAAATGGCAGTTAAGATTTGAGAAATTTACGTCACAAAAAAATTCGGAAGCAAATATTGTCTATTTTTAGATTTTACTTTTAGATAGAGTTGTAAGTGAAAAAATAGAAAAATATCTTTATTAAATGTGGTTGTAACATTTTTTAATATTAAAATTTAATATTAATTAGGATCAGGTTTTGGGGTTTACCTTCCTACTTTTCCGTTTAAATTAAAATATTTTAATATATATATATATATATATATATATATATATATATGTGTGTGTGTGTGTGTGTGTGTGTGTGTGTGTGTGTGTGTGTGTGTGTCTTTTGTTTATATACAGTGGAATCTGCCGTATGGGATTCTCTTCGTCAGCGCCCACCTGTTGTTAAGTACCATTTTTCTATGCACGGACAATTTGCTAATGTTAATTGACCCTCAGTGAGCGACCACCTCCAGAACGCGACCAGCGGCTAACATCAACGAGTAAAAATCACTAATCAAGCGACTGCTTAAAAAAATCCATTTTGGTCGGACATGTGAACTTCTAAATTAGGAGAAACTAAATGAGTGATCTATTTCATTTTGATTTGATCTAAGCCAGGAACACTTCCTCATTGTTTTGTTATTGTAGTGTTGTATCAAACTCTTATTTCTTGTTGAAATGTACATTGACTGAGTTCACCTCAGGTCAAACATCGGCTGTTTTGTAGAACATGTGTTGCATTTGACATGTTCAAGGCATTTATCGCAGTCTTTGTACTGACTTGGATAAATTCAGGGATTGGGAAGATCACAATTATGTCCCTTTATTTTTATGTCTATCTCTTTCGTTCCTTTATTTTTTGTGTATCTATCTACTCTATTTCTATCTGGGTATATCTATCTCTATCTCTCTGTTTCTCTACCCCCACACACGATCGCTGTCAGGTTTTTGTATATATATTTTTTCCATGTATTACTGCAGAATCTATTTTGCTATCAATCACTTCTAAGAAAAAAACTGAAACCGTATACTTTCTTTTAAGTTCACGTAATAATTATTTGTGAGTAAATATTTTGGTCTCTTGTTGATCGTTGTAAATACGTGTTTTTAAATTTTAAAATGAATTATGCTGAATAAATTTCTTTAAAGTTAGGCCGTTTTCTTATGTTCTCGTTTATTTATTACCAGATTAAATGGTAAAATTCCAATATGTACATTCTGGTGAGTGGAATATACGTTCCTGGCGTAAATAGTTCATGACTATGTGCCTTTAGTGTGCGACCACCTGACGTATGCGACCAGTTTTTGATCGCTGTCGGGGTGGTCGCATATGACAGGTTCCACTGTATGTTTATATATGCAAGAAAACAGTTAATTTAAAATATTCTAATATTTGAAACAAATGATTTATCAAATTTAAATAAAGTAATAAATAATAATTATATCAACATAAAAAATCAATTAATACGAACAAAATGAAAATGGACAAAGCTTGTTATTATTGAATTTTTTATACAATAATAACAATATTTACTCAGTTTCGTTAATTGGCATTAAATCCCATGATAAATAAAGTCAAGGTAAACTACTTCATAGTTTACCTTGACTTTCACAATTATCATTGAGACTATTTCTGGGCGTTCTTGTATTCGAAAATGTCACAAACATATTGAAGTATATTGCTGAAAAATATATTTAACATATAAAATTGCATAATACTTTTTACTTATTATATTGAAGAATAGGTTTAGCTGAAATAATTATAATTTTATTATATATATATAAATATACATATAATTCTATTATATATATATATATATATATATATATATATATATATATATATATATTAGTCATCCACATACAACTTTGTTTCGCTGTATCACAGCTCATCAGTGCGGCTAGACACATCCACTTGCTTCTGGCCGCGATCGAAACTCAACCCATTTGGTGTCAATCGGAGTCGCTACCCCCTAAGTCATAGGCGCATTGAATCAGAAGAGGGAAATTTTAACGTGTTGTATATAAGTAGTGTATACACACGCCAGTCACCGAAAGAACTCAATTCATTTCTAAGGAGTAACGCATATATCGCAGAAGTGGAGACTGTTTTTAAAATTTTCTTATCTAGCGAGGTCAATCGTAATGAGAGCATAATATATTAGTCATAAGGTAAATATATATATATATACATAAATATATTGTCTGATTAAAAACAGAATATCTACTCAAATACGAGTATCGATTAAAAATAATGTTCGAAGAAATAAATTAAATATGTCGGTTGTCAAAATCCTTTACTTATTCTTCGGGATTTTCCGTAACATTGTATGTTTACATTTGTTGGCATTAAGATAGACTTTAAGAGCAGAGATGGTTATTTACGTAAAATCGAAAATTGTGTTATATAAGGCTTGATTTAACTTTGATTGGACCGTGGAAGCATTTGTGTTTAGCGGTCTAAGAAGCAACACATCAATTGTTGGCTTTCCCTACGTTGTTAGGGGTTGCAGTTTCGAATCCTGCCGAATGACACACATTTTCGTAGCAAAATTTATCGTAAATAATCAAACCGGTAGAAATAAGTATTTAAATATACTGTTTGATGAAAAACAGAATATCTACTCAAATATGAGTATCGATAAAAAACATATATGTGCGTCTGGGCGTGAGTGTATTTTGTGTATATGCATGCATGCGTGTGTGAGAGAGAGAGTGAGAGAGACATAGAGAGAAAAGAGAACATTGCAGTTTTGTTGAATAGAGGTGAATAATAGATGTTAATAATACAGAATGAATCTATTTCGTTTTAAAATGAAAAATTTGAAGATGTTATATAACAAAATTTGTACGTAATATTTAACATAGTTAAATAAAATATTGCTGCTTAAATAAACAATATATATTCACACACACACACACACACACACACACACACACACACGCACATCTAATCTAAAATTATTTGTGTGTGTGTGTGTCTGTGTGTGTGTGTTCGTTACTTATAGACTCCGAAACAGCTGAACCGATTTTCTTAAAAATTTACACAGTTGTACGATAAGCGTCTGCGAGTGTTCTTAGATAGGTTTTGTGTCGAGGTACCCCGATAAATATCGAAAATCGATAATCGAAAAAATCGGGTTATACAAGGAGTGGTCCGATTTTAATCAAATTTGATACACTCGTAGACAAAGACATAAGAAACGATATTCAGAAGTTTCAAGGTTGCAGTTCTTACAATCGTGCAGAAAATCGACAATATATATATATATATATAAAGGCAAGATGTTTGTGTGTGTGTCTGTTTATCTACCTGTATGTCTGTATTTTTTCAGCCCTTTTAGTTTAGTTTTTGGTTCAGGTTTGGCTCTAAGTAGGTATAATTGTAATTCATAGTCTCAGCCATGATACCATTTAATCAGAGGACATATTTGGCCTTCAAAATTCAGTTTACGACGAAAAAAACTCATTTGATATCGATATCAGGAAATCAAAATTTGACTTACATCCATTCATTTTTCTTTCAGTCTACGGTTTCGCTTTAACTGGAAACAACTATTACTTTTTAGTCTTTCGTGCCAACGTCCAAAGAGTCTGAGCTCCAGGAGCATAGATTAGTTTTAAAACTTTCATTACAACCGAGCAACGCCGGGCTATACTGCTAGTATATATATATATATATATATATATATATATATATATATATAGAGAGAGAGAGAGAGAGAGAGAGAGAGAGAGAGAGAAAGAGAGAATGAATGTTTAATCATGAGCCGTTCTAAACGTCGTATTTTGGCTTTAATTTCAGTTGAAAATAAAGACAAAAATTCTCCAACATTTGGATAATTTTTGATTAATTTGCTTCTAAGCTTTCGGCTCACATGAGCCATCTTCAGAGTGGTTTTTAGACTGTAATACGATAACATCCACCATCACCGACGATTTTATTTTGTGTTGACATAAATCTCCTCTTGGCAACGGCAGTAGTTACCAAAAATAATAAACGCAGTTCTCAAATTTGAAATGCGGTTTTATGACGTCACACCGCGTGATAGCGCGAAATGACAACAAAATCATGTATTACAGTTTTAAAATTCAAAATAAAACTCCACTAAGCAATGGCAACAGTTACCAAAAATAGCAAACGCTATTATGTCAACACAAGATAAAATGGTCGCTGATGGTTGATGTTTTTGTGTTAACGTGTTCACGTCCTTGTAACATATCTGAAAATGGCTTATGTGAGCCGAAAGCTTAGAAGCAAATTAATAAAAAATTATTCAAATGTTGGAGAATTTTTGTCTTTATTTTCAACTGAAATTAAAGCCAAAATACGACGTTTAGAACGGCTCATGATTAAACATAATAGGCATTTATTGTCTCTTATATTTAACAGCATATGTTTAGAAAATTATTTGCTGCCTCGATCCACTATATATATATATATATATATATATATATATATATATATATATATATATATATATATTTAAACATTTGATTTATTGGATTTACTTTATTTTTTATTTTTTACGTCACTGATTTGATTTATTTCTTTTTTCTTCATTTGTATTTTAATTTTCCACTTACCTATAAATAAACAAGAACTTGACCCTCAGAAACAAAATGAACTCGATATGTAAAGCCACAAATTTATTCGCCTGAAGAGAGTCAATCTTAGACTCGAAACACGTGTAGCGTCACAAATACCATCATGGACACTTGAAATATCATAATATGTATAATATCTTTATACTACAATAAATATGCATTTTAAACTAAACGTTCACGGCCTCTCACACTTTTTATTCTATATATATATATATATATATATATATATATATATATATATATAATTTTCTCTTCTATAAATACTTTCACGGATTCTGCTCCGATGAACTTAGATCACTGGTGCCCCCTAAATACGACTTTGCACGAGATACTAGATTAGCAACTAGATCCCACCCTTTTACAGTGAAACCGATAAAATGCAACCGCAACTTCTACTCCAACAGTTTCTTTCCTCGCACTTCCCGACTGTGGAATTCTCTTCCAAACGATTGCATCCCCGACGGCTACAATCTCCAGGAGTTTAAATGTAAGGTCAATAGACACCTCCTAACACACTAACCTGCTCCCATTCTATCAAACACTCTTCCCATCTGCCCAGCCCTCATCCTCAGTATCCTTACTCATCTGTCACCTTCCTCCTGACATTCCCTATGTCTAACCATTCGTTATCTTTACCTTCCCCTATGTAGCCCCATGCGCAATAATGGCAGTGGAATGCCTTGCTGGGGTGAGATGATTAAAATATATATATATATATGAGACATCCGATTGCTTTTTTACCCAGGTTTGAAACCCGACCGAATTGGCGTCAGTCGGCGATTCTATCTGTGAACTATGGGCGCTGGGTAGAAGAAGGCAGACTTTATAACGCGTATATTATCATTATACACGCCCAATAGCTGAGAGTGTTCTAATTCATTATATATATATATATATATATATATATATAAGAAAGGATTTGTGACATTATTGAAATCAATCCGATGTACAGAAAATAAAAATATTGAAATAAATTAAAAGCAATAAAAATGCTATAAACGTTTGTTATCGTTTATATCAAACGTTCGGGGAGACAGGCACGCCCAGCTTTAATTTTAAGTTTTCCCACACATACACACACACACATGTGCGTATGAATGTATGTACGGCCATAACATCTGGTCGGATTTGTTTTAGACTTGTTTATGTCGATCAGATCCGGGTTCGTCGCTTAGAAGGGATGGTCGATTTAGATCTTATATATTCAAGAGTACTTAATTTATTTATTTATTTTGTGTGTGGGGGGGGGGGGCGGAAGGGGTTCCTAGGTAAACTACCTTTTATGTTGTATTATTATTATGGTTGTTGATATTGTTGTTGTTGTTGTTACTATTGTTGTTGTTTTCTTTCATGTTTGTTACATACTCATTGCCTGTGTGTCCCAACCTGAGGCATAAGGTCAGAAATGGCGTCATAACATTTCCCAATGAACTTTCTTTTTTTTAGCGAAAACATAAAAAAGTAAAACAAACAAAGAACTCACTTATACATTGTTTTTAAGGGATCGGCTGCCAAGGATCCCTTCAATATTTATAACAGAACCTTTTCCGATAAAACTCAGGACACCCAACTATAACAAGAATTGTTAATGGCTTCGTGTCACACCTACTTTCGATTTCCATCTCAAGATCTTTGTATTTTGGTATTTTTCGATTATCTAGATGGTTCTTCATGGTCTTTTACGCAATTTCCTTTCCTTAACAGCTGCATAATTTTACAGTGTAGTCATTGGGTGACCCTGCCATGCCTAGTTCTTCTTCTTCTTCTTCTTCTTCTTCTTCTTCTTCTACTTCTTCACCTCCTCCTCCTTTTCCTTTTTCTTCTCTCATGTACCCTGTCCTTTCAGGACGTAGGCGATCATGGCTTTCCACGTCTCCCTATCCCTGGTGGCTCTTAGTATGTTTTCTCCTGTTACACATCGCAACCCTCGTTCTGTCATCCCCAAGCTCAAGCCCATATATCTAGAATATAAATGTATAGAAAATAGCATGGCTACAAAATGAGGGATCAGTTTATATATTGATTATAATATAGATTTGATCCCCCACTTTATACCCGCATTATAATTTCTTATAAAGAGTTGGCATATATCTTCTTCTATGTGCCCTATCCTTTCAGGATGTAGACGATCATGGATTTCCACGTCTCCCTATCCTTGGTGGCTCTTAGTATGTTTTCTCCTGTTACACATCGCAACCCTCGTTCTGTCATCCCCAAGCTCAAGCTCATATATCTAGAATATAAATGTATAGAAAATAGCATGGCCGCAAAATAAGGGATCAGTGTATATATATTGATTATAATAGAGATTTGATCCCCCACTTTATATCCACATCATAAATTCTTATAAAGAGTTGGCATATATCTTCTTCTATGTGCCCTATCCTTTCAGGATGTAGGCGATCATGGATTTCCACGTCTCCCTATCCCTGGTGGCTCTTAGCACATTTTCTCCTGTTACACCACGAAACCCTCGTTCTGTCATCCACCTGATCAGGTCCTTCAAATATGTTATCTGCTGCCTTCCTCTATCTCTCTTTCCTTCTATCTGGCCTGTAAGTATTAGGTTCTCCAAGCCCTCTTTCCTCATTGCATGTCCCAGGAACTTCAGTTGTCTCTTTCTGATGCTCACTATTAATTTTCTTTTTCGCTTTCTTCATTTCCCAAACCTCACATACTCGGTCTATGATATCCGCAGCGTTTTTGGCTAACAAAATATTTCATTAGATTTGATTGGTAATTTCTAGTTAGCTGATCTAGTACATTAAGAATAAGGCCTTGGTTTTAGACTTTTATCCTGCATTACGTAACCACGGATGGGTATGATATTTGACAACATCAGATTTTCTTTTTAAATTTCCTGGCTTCCTTGATGACTGAATAAAGTTTCTTATTTCTTTCATGTTCTTTAACAGTTCATCATTCAGTCTTCTGTAATTCCCAGATATCTTTAAAGACTGAGTTGTAGTTTTGTAAGACAGTTCCACTTGAACTAAACCTCTGCTTATTTCGGTTATATTATTATTATTATTATTATTATCATGTCATTTTCATCATAATTCTATTTCTGCTATGGTCGCACTACCTACCAAATCTGCGCAAAACCTGAGGCAGATCTTGGTGTGTCGTTATGTCTCCATTTCATATTTTTCTATCTCCCCTATCATCCCTAGCGTTACAAAGACAAAGTTCTCCTTCGTGTGTTGGCTGTACTTAACAAGACAATTTTTTTTATATCTCTTAAGCTGTGGTTTCCAGGAATTCTTTCAATGTATTGCTTTGTTCCATTTTTTATCATTCCAAATGCACCTACTATCACTGGCACGATTCTTGTTTTCAATTTCCACATTTTTTCTATTTCAATTTCCAGGTTTTTATATTTTGACAGATTGTCGTATTCCTTGGTTGCTATGTTACAATCTGCTAAATAAACCATATCGATTAATAGTCAAGTTTTTTCTTTCTGGTTTTTAACAATAATGTCCGGCCTATTTGTTTCAATTTTTCTGTCTGTGTAAAATGGTGTAATCCCGTAGAATGGTAACATTTTCTATTTGTGTAACCGGTGCTGGGTGATGTTCATACCAGTGTTTGTTTACATATTATCCATAGTGTTTGCACATTGTCCAATGTAAACATTGCCCCATTCTATCGTGTCGATTTTTATATTCATTTGGGGCAAGTACAGAACATCCTGAGGTTAGATGGTCTGTTGTTTCTTGGTGTTTATCACAAAACATGCATTTTGGATCCATATTATTATGCATAATATTTGCCTGAAAGTTTCTAGTGAAAAGACTTTGGTCTTGCGCTGCAAAAATAAAGCCTTCAGTCTCAGATATTAATCCAGATGCACGTAACCATCGATGAGTATTAACTTTATCAACATTGGATTTATTGGCACGTTCTGGATATTGGCCATGTAGGGGTTTGTATTGCCAGCGTTGTTTCATCTTTTCAAGAGCTTTATCTTTGGTTTTCATTTTCATATTTTTTGCCGCAATAGTTGGTTCTTGGCTTCTGTTTTGCTTTTCTACAGAATTTACTAAATATAAATCTTGTTTTACTGCCTTCTTTTATTATTGAATATTTTTTCTTTCTTTCTTCATGTTGCTTGACTAATTGTATCATCCAGTCCTTTGTTGTTTCTATGTATGTTAGTAAGCCAGTAGTTGTTGTCTTGTATGGCAATTCTAGCTGAATAAGACCTCTTCCGCCTTCTTTACGGGGTATGTATAGACGGTCTACATCAGCCTTTGGATGATGCATTTTATGCTTAGAAAGAAGCTTTCTTGTTTTAGAATCCATTCGCCTGATGTCCTTTAGAGTCCAGTTTAAGATGTTGAAACTATATTGGACAACTGGGATTGCAAGGCTATTAATGGCCATAATTCTGTTCTGAGAATTCAATTCAGTTGTTAATATCAGTCGTATCCTTCTATAGTACCCTTTACGCACTATTTCTTTCATTTTTTTATGGTGAAACTTTTCACTCTCATTTACACCTAGGTATTTATAGGCTTCTTCTGGCTTTAATTTTTTTATTGTTACAGCCGGGTCTAAGCTAATTGAGGATGTTTCTTGTATTGATCCACGTAAAACTTTAGCTTTAGCACATTTATTCAAATTGAATTTCATTCCAACGTCTTTGCTGAAGCATTTTACAGTTTGCAGAAGACCTTCCAGCTCATTATCATTCTTAGCATATAACTTTAAGTCATCCATGTAAAATAGATGGCTCATTTTCTTTTGGGCTATTTTATAAACACATTCTGTCTTGTTAAATTGACTGGTTAGTGCTATTAATTATATGCAGAATAGTAAGGGAGACAAAGAATCACCTTGAAATATACCTCTTTTGATGTTTATTTCCCTAGATTTATAGGTTCCATTTATATGATTGAGGTAAAGGGTTGTTTTCCATATCGACATGAATTGTTTGATGAAATTGATAAGACGGATGATATTTTGTATATATTTAAAGTCTTTAAAATCCAGGAATGTGGCACACTATCGAATGCCTTACGACAATCTATCCAGGCAATACTATGATTTTTATTTGTATTGTAGCAGTTTTCCAGGATCATTCTGTTAATAAGTAATTGGTCTTTACATCCGTAACAGCCACGTTTGCACCCTTTTTGTTCAAACGATAACATGTCATTTCTTTCCAAGAATAAATATGTCTGCTTTGTTAAATTAGATGTTATTAGTTTGTATGTTGTTGGAAGGCATGTAATTGGTCTGTAGTTTTTCGAGGTTTTTGTGTCACCATTCTTGGGTAGAAGAAATGTAATTCCTTTGGTCATCCATGCAGGAATTTTAGTGAGATCGTTAGCCATTTCTTGAAGTTCTTTGGCTAGTTTTTTTATGTGCTGTATTTAAATAATATAGCCAAAAGTTAGGAATTTTATCTATACCTGGGAATTTCCAATTGTGTGCTTTTTTTAGTGCAAATTTAACATCCTGTTCTGTAATTCCAGCCTATGTCTGTTCTGGTTTATTTTTCATTCGTTCTATCTCTTGTGCAATCCAATCTACTTCCTTGCTATGTTCTTTTAGGGCAAGCCCATATCTTTTCCCTGAACTGTGTAACTTCTTCCATTCTGGGGGGGGGGGGAACTGTCACATTTAACATCCTCTATTATTATTATTATTATTATTATTATTATTATACTGGCCGTAGAGTGCTCATTCACTGTGCAGGAAGTTGGGGGATGTTGTCGGTTCGATCCCCAGCCAGGTCATACCAATGACTTTAAAAACGGAACTTAACACCCCTCGTCTAAGCACTCAAAAACAAAAGTGAAGGGTCGAGGCTAAGTGGAGAAATCTAGGGATAGGAGTCGCGCTCACAGCAAAAGAAAAGGGAGTTTTCAGTCACCCTCGACCTGCCGGTCCATTAACTTATTATTATTTTTTCATTTAATTTCTGGTGTATACCCATTCTTTTCCGGGTCTCAAAAGAAATAGTATCTTGACATTTACCACTGAGCATTAAAAAAAAAAAAAACACTCACAAAAAATAAAAGCCAAGGAGATACTCATTTTACATAGATTGCCATTGCTTTCTGCAGTAGACTGGTTACTAGCCAAGGATATAGAATCCAATCTATCCTATTATTTAACCCATAACTGGAGGGAAGAGACGGGTTAATACATTAACGATCTCCCAGATATAATAAGATCCCAAGTAGGCATATACGCTGACGACACTACAGTTTACTTTTGCATCGATCAAAACTCTGCTGAGGCTAAGAACGCAAACCTCGTTGCTATGCTTGAAAAAGACTTCCAATCCGTGGTGGCCTAGGGTAAGAAATGGCTCGTGAATTTCAATGCTTCTAAAACGAAGCTGCTATCTTTTAACCATCACAGACAACCGCTCCTACCTCCACCATTAGCATGGATCAGGCTAGTCTCCCTGAAAGCAAAACACTGCGCCTCCTCGGCTTATCTATCACAAAAGACCTCAAGTGGAATGACTATATAGAATCCGTAGCTAAATCTGCTGCTAAGAAAGTCGGTTCTCTGTGTAGGACAAGGAAGTTTTTCCCGTCTGAAACAATCCTGCACATATATGTCTACCATCCGCCCGTGCATTGAATACTGCTGCCATATCTGGTCGGGTGCTCCTGCTATCCCCATAGATGTCCTTGACAAAATCCAACGGAGAATCTGTTATGTGATCGAGCTTACTTGGCAGCTCAGATACAGTCACTTTCTCACAGGCGCAATGTGGCTTCCCTGTATCTTTTTAATAAATACTTTCACGGCTTCTGCTCCGATGAACTTAGCTCACTGGTGCCCCCTATATATGAATTTACTTAAGCGACAAGATTGGCAACTAGTTCCCACTCTTTTACTGTGAAACCAATAAAATGTAAAGGCTACTTCTACTCCATCAGCTTCTTTTCTCTCACTTCCCACCTGTGGAATTCCCTTCCATTTACTTTCTTCCCCTACAGCTACAATCTCCAAGAATTTATATGTAAAGTCAGTAATCTTCTATCTCACTAACCTGCATCTTGTCTCTCATGCTCCTTTCTCCGTCCACTCCACTCTCATTAGTATTCCCATTCTTCTCTTACCCACTTCTTGACACCCCCTATAACCTGTCACTCTTTCTCATAACTTTCTATCTAAGTGATCCCTTGCAAAACAGTGGCAGTAAAAGCCTTGCTTGGAGTGATATGATTAAAAAAAAAATTCGATACATTTATAATGTGGATATAAAATGAGGAATCAATTCTACATTACAATCGATATGTAAATTGATCCCTCACTTTAGGCCACATTCTTCCTTCTCTTACCCACTTCCTGACATTCCCTATAACCTGTCACTCTTTTTCATAACTTTTTTCTAAGTAATCCCCTGCAAAACAGTGGCAGTAAAATGCCTTGCTTGGAGTGATATGATTATAAAAAAAAGATAACGCCCTTTCTATGTTGTAGGCTGTATTTGTGATTACAAGTTTTTGTATTTCTATAAAACTTGGAATTCCAGGAACCCTTCCAATGAGTCTATCGGAACCTTTCCCAATCAAAGTTAGTGCTCCAACTAGAACATAAATAGCTGATGATGCGCCTCACGTTTTTCAGGTTTTGATTTGAAGGTGCTTGTACTTTGATATGTTTTTTTTAATCATATCACCCCAAGCAAGGCGGTAATGCCACTGATGTGCAGGGGGCTACGTAAGAGTGAAAAGATTGGAAAAGAGAAATCCGGAAACCACATCCTAAACAGGGAACAAGGGATGAGCCTTTTCACCTGTTAAATAGACGTGAGTGGAGCGTGAACCGGGCGATAGTTTAGTCTATCTACTCCAATTAGTCTATCTACACCAATTGTTATTAAACATCTCCAAAAATATATTACAAACTGCAGAGGCTGTAATATTAAGAAAATGTCACATTTTTTTTCGTCACGATATCAGGGTCATTAGCTTAGATTATAAAATATGTGTGTATTATCAGTCAGTTAGGTGCCATACGTGAAATAGGCTTGGGCGATCATGTCTCGAAAGAGACATGACTGACTGGGCAGAAGATTATCCTGCAGTAGGTTGCCATTGCTTTTTGCGTTAGACTGGTTGCCAACAAGGCTATAGAACACAATTTGTCCTGCCATTTAACTCATAGATGAACGGAGAAGAGATAGATTATAATATGTAGTAGTAATTAGTGGGGGATCAGTTTATTACTTCATAACAATAGAAAACCGATCCCCTACTTTATGCCCAGTAGAAGACCTAATCATGTTTCCAACTATTATATTCAGTCAGTCAGTTACGTGCCATACGTGAAACACGCTTGGGCGATCATGTCTCGAAAGAGACATGACTGATTGGGCAGAAGATTATCCTGCTGTAGTTTGCCATTGCTTTTTCCGGTAGACTGGTTGCCGACCAAGGCTATAGATCCAAATCTCTTCTGTTATTTAACCCATAACTGGTAGGAAGAGACGGATTAATACCTTTCCCAAGGTTATTTGCTCGTAAGTGAATACAATGAATTCAACTGGAATTCGAACTCGGCTGGTTGATTTCTCCTTCCGAGCCGATATCCACTGCACCACAACGTATTATAAAGACCCATAAAACTGTTACAGGTCCTATTTCTCTAACTTAATCTTGGTAGTGTCCATACCATTTTCTTGCATTTTTCTTTTCCTTATGCTTCCGTCATCAGCTTCCGTCTTTATTTTACAAAGGATTTTACAAAAAATGCTTTGTAAAATAAAAACAGAAGCTGATGATGGTTAGCCTGAAATAGGCCTAAACTTCCGATTTACCATGAAATAATGTGTCTACCTTAATTTGTCTTATATTTGCTCTATATGTATTTATATACATATATATTTAGAGCTCTCTCCTTTGGATTCTTCTATACCCATACTGCATGTCTATATATATATATATATAGAGAGAGAGAGAGAGGGAGAGAGAGAGATAGAGTATCGAGGCAGCAAGTAATTTTCTTAACATATTCTGTTAAATATAAGAGACAATGAATGTCTATTATGTTTAATCATAAGCCGTTCTAAACGTCGTATTTTGGCTTTAATTTCAGTTGAAAATAAAGACAAAAATTCTCCAACATTTGGATAAGTTTTTATTTATTTGGTTCTAAGCTTTCGGCTCACATGGTGGATGTTACTGTATTATCGTCTTAATAACCTCTCTGAAGATGGCTCATGTGAGCCGAAAGCTTAGAAGTAAATTAATAAAAAATTATCCAAATGTTGCAGAATTTTCGTCTTTATTTTCAACTGAAATTAAAGCCAAAATACGACGTTTAGAACGGCTCATGTTTAAACATGATAGACATTCATTGTCTCTTATATTTAACAGAATATATATATATATATATATATATATATATATATTTGTGTGTGTGTTTGTGTGTGTGTTTGTGTGTGTGTGTGTTTCAATAAACATTCTATTTCACGATAACAAAAAAGAAAAAATATCGTATTTTATAAACACTATGGAAATTTGGAGTAATTTATGCTGATAGGAAAACTGTACATTGTTGAAGAAAACTTATTTGCGACTTGCTAAAATGAATACGCTTATTGTAGCAGACACTGCGGAAGGCAAAATAGACACTGATGACGTCAACGGAAGATTCACCAATCATAAAAAAAAAAATGTCGGTGCCATATTTAAAGTTACTAGTACTTTAACGCTTTGTTTGTGACAGTATTGTCAGCAAAAGACTCATCGATGAAAAAAAAAAGGGTTCTTAGAAGTCTTCCTTTAAAATTTACTGTAGGGAACCAACCAATCTTGTCACTAAACTGTCACTTCCGCTTCTAAGTCCTTTTCACTCTCATTTGAGTCAAACGCAATTATCTGACAATGTTTTACAGTTGCATACTGTTTCTGGTTCCAGTAATTATAATGGTGTATATATCCAAGAAAGATTAACTAGCAGTAAGAAAATGCAATATTTCTATCGTATCTTTAGTGGAAATATAGTTTTTATGCGGCCATAAATTAATATGATTAAAGGAATGCTCTCTCTCTCTTTCTCTCTCTCTCTCTTTCTCTCTCTCTCTATATATATATATAGATTATTTATAAATGGAACTTTGTCTGTGTGTGTATGTGTATGTGTGTGCGTGTGTGTGCGTATGTGTGTGTGTCGGTTACCTATAGACTCCGAAACGGCTGAACCGATTTTCTTGAAAATTTACACAGTTGTACTATAAGTGTCTGCGAGTGTTCTTTGCTAGGTTTTGTGTTGAGGTACCCCCGATAAATATCGAAAATCGGGTTAAAGAAGGAGTGGTCCGATTTTAATCAAATTTGATTCACTCATTGACAAAGACATAAGGTTTCAAGGTTGCATTTCTTAGAATAGTGCAGAAAATCGATAACATATATATATATATATATATATATATATATATATATATATATATAAGGCAAGATGCTTGTGTGTGTGTCTGTTTATCTGCCTGTATGTCTGTATTTTTTTCAGCCCTTTTATTTTAGTTTTTGCTTCGGGTTTGGCTTTAAGTAGGTATAATTGAAGTTCTTAGTCTCAGCCATGATACCATTTACTCAGAGGACTTATTTAGCCTTCAAAATTCAGTTTACAACAGAAAACTTATTTGATATCGATATCAGGAAATCAAAATTTGACTTGCATCCATTGATTTTTCTTTCAGTCTACGGTTTCGCTTTAACTGGAAACAACTATTGCTTTTTAGTCTTTCGTTCTAACGTCCAAAGAGTCTGAGCTCCAGGAGCATGGATTAGTTTTAAAGCTTTCATTACACCCGAGTAACACTGCTAGTATATATATATATATATATATATATATATATATATATATATATATATATATATATGCATTAGTCTTTAGCAATGAATTGAGTTCTTTCGGTGCCTGGCGTGTGCATACACCGCTTATATATGAAGCTAAAATTTTCCTTCTGCGATTAAATGCGGCTATGTCTTAGGGGTTAGCGACTCAGACTAACACCAAATCGGCGAAATGCCACATCAGAACTAATAAAATAGCAGATTCTTTGCGTGATTTTATCAAGGGTCTATAAATAGTTGTAAACTATTCGTACAAAGTGAAAAAAAAAATCAACTAACATTTGAAAACTGCGCATCAATTCCATAGTCTGTATAGACAACAGTGACAGAATGTATTTGAATAGAATAGAGTGCTTCTGAAGCGTAGGGAACTGGTTAATGTTTCTTTGATTCGGCCTTGTGTCAGACTTAACCGAACTCCCTACAGATTACAGGATTTTCGCAGAATTATCATCAGAAGTTTTTTCATCATCAGAAGGTTGGTTGTCAGTTGGAATGTGTGGATTAGTGTAGAAGAGTGGAATAATAAAATATACATTTTGAATGTTAAAATAGAAATTTATTAAAAGGAGGAATGACATCAGTTGTAGAAGTTAATGTTCAATTAGAAACATTATTAAGAGGTTAAGGGTAGAGTTCGTACAAAATGTTTGTAGTAGTAATTGTTGAAAGATACAAGGAGAAAGAGAAAGTGGACAATGTCTGAGTCTCTTGAAGTGAAAGTTACATTTTAAATGTGTGTCTCTCTTTCACTGCTCCCATCTCTCTGACTCTTGACTGACGCCGAGGTAATTTATATAATTCTTTTGAATTTCACACTGGATCGCCAAGTCCTTCCATGTTTTACAAGTCGGTCTCATTAGTCAAAAATCATTTTAACACCTACTTGCGAAATCTGGTTTCGACTTTTTCGTCAATCCTTTTTCTTTCAATTAGAAAAATTATTAAGAGGTTAAGGGTAGAGTTCGTACAAAATGTTCTAGTAGGAATTGTTGAAATATACAAGGAGAAAGAGAAAGTGGACAATGTCTGAGTTGCTTGAAGTGAAAGTTACAGTTTAGATGTGCGTTTCTTTTTTGCTGCTCCCATCTCTGACTGACTTGACTGACGTTGATGAAGTCCTTTTATTGTCATCTAGATTTTTCGCACTTACTCGCGAAGTCCTTTTGGTCGTGCAAGTCGCTCCCATTCATCCAACATCATTTTAACATCTACTTGCGAAATCTGGTTTTGACTTTTTCGTTAAGCACATGGTCAATCCTTTTTTCTATTTTGGAAAACCAGGATTTCACACATTGTTGTGAATTTTTGTAAAAGTGAAGAAGAGATTTGATTTTTAATTAATTTCGTATCCGCTACAGTTCCTCAACAACTAACCTCTTTATCTTCAAAATAATTCATAAAAATTTTAATAATTAAGAACATAGCCACTCCCAATTTAACGACTTATCTGCTTTAACGGCCAGCTACAAAATCTCCTGAAAAAGGAACCGAGAGCAATACACTGCGCCTCCTCGGCCTTGCTCTCTCTTCCGATCTCAAGTGGAACCATTACATTGAATCAATAGCTAAATCCACTGCTAGAAAGGTTGGATTACTGTGTCGGTCCAGGATGCTTTTATCCGCCTGAATCCATCTTGCATATATATATATATATATATATATATATATATATATATATATATATATATATATATATCCCGCCTCTGGAATTAACTCCCATTTACTTGCTTCCCCGACAACTACAATATCCAAGAATTTAAATGTAAAGTCAATAGTCATCTACTATCTCACTAACCTGCATCCTCTCTCCCATGCTCCCTTCTCCGTTCACTCCCCTCTCATCAGTATTCCCATCCTTCTCTTACCCACTTCCTGACACCCCCTATAACCTGTCACTCTTTCTTCTAACTTTTCTCCTATGTAACCCCGTTCAAAACAGTGGCGGTAAAATGCTTTGCTTTTTGCGATATGATAATAAAAAAAATACAACTCAGTCATCCGTCATGTAATACTGCTGTCATATATAGTCAGGCGAACCCGCTGTTCATCTCAGTGTTCTCGACATGCTTCAAAGGAGAATCAGTAACCTGATAGGTACCGACTTGGCTACTCGACTCCCGCCACTTTCTCACCGACGGGATGTGCTATAAATATTTTCATGACTTCTGATCCGACGAACATAAGTCACTGGTGCCCCTGCCATAGGTGTTTACTCGTGCAACTATTCTGGCAACTGGGTCTCACCCATTCACAGTTATATCTACCAAATACAGACAACAATTCTACTCCTTCAGCTTCTTTTCTCGCACTTCTTGCTGATGGAACTCACTTCCATGTTCTTGCATTCCTGACGGCTACAACCTCCAGGAACTTAAATGCAAAGTCACTACTTATCTCTTAACCATTTGACTCTAGTTCTTTCTACATCACTCTGTATATCTTTTCTTTTCTCTCTATCATTGCAACTCTCGTCACACCTGTATTCCCATTCTTCTCTTGCTTCTTTCTCTGACCCCTTCTGTAACTGGTTCGTCTTTCTCTTTACTTCTATCTAAATTTTCTCTCTTATGTAGCCCCTTGCGCATCAGTGGTGTTCTCGCCATGCTTGGGGATAAAACGATAAAAAAACTTCCCACCTGTGGAACTCGCTTCCATATACTTGCTTTCCTGATGGCTACAACCTCCAGGAATTTAAATGCAATGTCAGTACTCATCGCTTAATCACTTGACTCTAGTTCTTTCTACATCAGCCTGTATATCCTTTTCTTTCTCTCCACCTTTGCAACTGACATCACACCTGTATACCCATCCTTCTCTTGCTCCTTTCTAACTGGTTCGTCTTTCTCTTCACTATCCTCCTATTTAATCTTTTTACTCTTATGTAGTCCCCTAATCTTTTTACTCTTATGCAGACCCCTAATCTTTTTACTCTTATGTAGTCCCCTAATCTTTTGAATCTTATGTAATCTCCTGTGCATTAGTGGCTTTACCGCCTTGCCCGGGGTGATACGATTAAAAGAAAATTTAACGACTTTTCTGTTTAACGACAGCTCACGTTTACGAATAATTATAAATTCGGCGGAACTGAAGGAGGCTTCCACCAGCTTTAAATTTATTGTTTTTCTTTTTTCTTGTACTTTTTTAGGCGCAGTCTTATCGATTTGGATGTGCGTTGTGGTGCATTGGATATCGGCTCGGAACGAGAAATCGAGGAGCCGAGTTCAAATGCCATCTGAATTCATTGCATTCACTTACGCGCAAATACCCTTGGGAAAGGTATTAATCCGTCTATTCCTTCCAGTTATGGGTTAAATAACGGGACAGATTGGGTTTCTATAGCCTTGGTAGGCAACCAGTCTACCGCGGAAAGCAATGACAACCTACTGCGGGATAATCTTCTGCCCAGTCAGTCATGCCTCTTTCGCGACATGATCGCCCAAGCGTGTATCACGTATGGCACTTAACTGACTGACTGACTTATCGATTATTACCTAAAGTTTCCGATGATCAATAAAAATTGGAAAAAGTTCAATATTTAAACAATTTTAGGGGGGCTCAGTTTCTCATATAACGTTATAGCAAATCAATCCTCCATTTTGGAACCACTTCCATTGGAGTCGCTTTGTTTTGTTTTGTTTTTTTGGGACGAGTTTGTTGCTCTTGTTTTTGTCTTTTTCAAGTTTTCTTTAGTTCTTACGATGACATCTTCGTCGGAAACTTGAAGAATGGCTTAATTCAAAAATTTCGCAAAGGATTCAGTAGTTGAATCGCAAGCAAAAAAGTTAATTGCACAGGATCGATTTACTATAAGGTTGTACGAAAAACAGAGCCCCCCCCTCCTAAAATTTTTTAAATGTTGAAATTTTTACAAATTTTTTTTTTTGTCAGTCGTAAACTTTAGGGCTTAAATCGATATGAATGCACTGAAAAAAGTAAAAAAAAAAAAATTGATAATCAACAAATTTACAGGTTGGAGGTGATGGTGTACCGGAGAGTGGATTCAAAATGGAGGATCGATTTACTATAACGTTGTATGAAAAACTGAGCCCCACCTAAAATTGTTGAAATATTGAAGTTTTTCCAATTTTTTTTTGTCAATCGGAAAGTTTAAGGTGTAATCGATAAGATTGCAATGAAAAAAAAAACTGAAGGACAACTAATTTAAAGGTGGTGGTAATCTCGTTCAGGTGGGCCATAAATTCAACTGAAATAATAAATTAAAACTAAATCAAGCAAGTGCATTTTTATGATCTGAAAATATATTGAACGAGCTGTTTTCCTTCTTTTTTTTATTTCAAAATGAATATAAATTATTCAAACGAATAATATCCTTGACACTCCTCATTTAACTGTTTAACAGGCCTTAGGGCTTAAAACCAGCTGTAAAATCACATGGAAAAAACAAAAATCAAACAAACAAACAAACCAAATTTTATGTTATTAGAAAAAAAATATCAATGAATTAGAAATGTCAAAAAATATATTTTATTCAAAATAAATCAAAAATAAAATTAGCCTCATTATCTCCTGAAAAAATTAAGACTAGCCGGGTCCATTAGCATTATACTTTATTATACTTAGAAATGAATAAAACTTTATATTTCATGAAAAAAATATTACGGGCCGTCAGTACAAGCCGCCATTATTCTGGAATTTCGTTAAATGAAGGGTCTAAACCACATTACTTATTAGATTTATTTACTTTTTTGTTTTAGTAAAATAAAAATATATTCACAGTATTTACATTATTCGGACTATTGTCCTCATCTTTCTTGCCATTTGTACGACGTTTACTAATAGATCATTCTATTTGTCTATATTTCTGAGATGAGGTAGTATTTACAGTATTTACATTATTCGGACTATTGTCCTCATCTTTGTTGCCATTTGTACGACGTTTACTAATAGATCATTCTATTTGTCTATATTTCTGAGATGAGGTAGTATTTACAGTATTTACATTATTCGGACTATTGTCCTCATCTTTGTTGCCATTTGTACGACGTTTACTAATAGATCATTATATTTGTCTATATTTCTGAGATGAGGTAGTATTTACAGTATTTACATTATTCGGACTATTGTCCTCATCTTTGTTGCCATTTGTACGACGTTTACTAATAGATCATTATTTATTTGTCTTATTATTTCTTTGAGATGAGAGGTAGTATTTACAGTATTTACATCATTCGGACTATTGTCCTCATCTTTGTTGCAATTTGTACGACGTTTAATAATCGATCATTCTATTTGTCTATATTTCTGAGATGAGGTAGTATTTACAGTATTTACATTATTCGGACTATTGTCCTCATCTTTGTTGCCATTTGTACGACGTTTAATAATAGATCATTCTATTTGTCTATATTTCTGAGATGAGGTAGTATTTACAGTATTTACATTATTCGGACTATTGTCCTCATCTTTGTTGCCATTAGTACGACGTTTAATAATAGATCATTCTATTTGTCTATATTTCTGAGATGATGTAGTATTTACAGTATCTTCATTATTCGGACTATTGTCCTCATCTTTGTTGCCATTTGTACGACGTTTAATAATAGATCATTCTATTTGTCTATATTTCTGAGATGTAGTAGTATTTACAGTAGTATTTACATTATTATTCGGATTATTGTCCTCATCTTTGTTGCCATTTGTAGGGCGTTTAATAATAGATCATTCTATTTGTCTATATTTCTGAGATGAGGTAGTATTTACAGTATTTACATTATTCGGACTATTGTCCTCATCTTTGTTGCCATTTGTACGACGTTTAATAATAGATCATTCTATTTGTCTATATTTCTGAGATGAGGTAGTATTTACAGTATTTACATTATTCGGACTATTGTCCTCATCTTTGTTGCCATTAGTACGACGTTTTGAATAATAGATCATTCTATTTGTCTATTTTAGATGATGCACCAGCATTAGTAGCATCTTCATTATTCGACTATTGTCCTCATCTTTGTTGCCATTTGTACGACGTTTAATAATAGATCATTCTATTTGTCTATATTTCTGAGATGAGGTAGTATTTACAGTATTTATATTATTCGGATTATTATCCTCATCTTTGTTGCCATTGTAGGGCGTTTAATAATAATAGATCATTCTATTTGTCTATATTTCTGAGATGAGGTAGTATTTACAGTATTTACATTATTCGGACTATTGTCCTCATCTTTGTTGCCATTTGTACGACGTTTAATAATAGATCATTCTATTTGTCTATGTTTCTGAAATGAGTGTAGTATTTAAAGTATTTACATTATTCGGACTATTGTCCTCATCTTTGCTATTTTGTGCCGTATGTTTAATAATAGATCATTCTTTGTCTATATTTCTGAGATGAGGTAGTTTTTATAATATTTATATTATTCGGACTATTGTCCTCATTTTTGTTGCCATTTGTACGACGTTTAATAATAGATCATTCTATTTGTCTATATTTCTGAGATGAGGTAGTATTTACAGTATTTACATTATTTCGACTATTGTCCTCATCTTTGTTGCCATTTGTACGACGTTTAATAATCGATCATTCTATTTGTCTATATTCGAGATGAGGTAGTATTTACAGTATTTACATTATTCGATCTATTGTCCTCATCTTTGTTGCCATTTGTACGACGTTTAATAATAGATCATTCTATTTGTCTATATTTCTGAGATGAGGTAGTATTTACAGTATTTACATTATTCGGACTATTGTCCTCATCTTTGTTGCCATTTGTACGACGTTTAATAATAGATCATTCTATTTGTCTATATTTCTGAGATGAGGTAGTATTTACAGTATTTACATTATCTGGACTATTGTCCTCATCTGCTATTTAAAGACGTTTAATAATAGATCATTCTATTTGTCTATATTTCTGAGATGATGTAGTATTTACAGTATCTTCATTATTCGGACTATTGTCCTCATCTTTGTTGCCATTTGTACGACGTTTAATAATAGATCATTCTATTTGTCTATATTTCTGAGATGAGGTAGTATTTACAGTATTTACATTATTCGGATTATTGTCCTCATCTTTGTTGCCATTTGTAGGGCGTTTAATAATAGATCATTCTATTTGTCTATTTCTGAGATGAGGTATGTATTTACAGTATTTACATTATTCGGACTATTGTCCTCATCTTTGTTGCCATTTGTACGACGTTTAATAATAGATCATTCTATTTGTCTATATTTCTGAGATGAGGTGTATTTAAAGTATTTACATTATTCTCGACTATTGTCCCCATCTTTGTTGCCATTTGTACGGCGTTTAATAATAGATCATTCTTTGTCTATATTTCTGAGATGAGGTAGTTTTTATAATATTTATATTATTCGGACTATTGTCCTCATCTTTGTTGCCATTTGTATGACGTTTAATAATAGATCATTCTATTTGTCTATATTTCTGAGATGAGGTAGTATTTACAGTATTTACATTATTCGGACTATTGTCCTCATCTTTGTTGCCATTTGTACGACGTTAAATAATCGATCATTCTATTTGTCTATATTTGAGATGAGGTATTTACAGTATTTTACATTATTCGGACTATTGTCCTCATCTTTGTTGCCATTTGTACGACGTTTAATAATAGATCATTCTATTTGTCTATATTTCTGAGATGAGGTAGTATTTACAGTATTTACATTACTCGGACTATTGTCCTCATCTTTGTTGCCATTTGTTCGACGTTTAATAATAGATCATTCTATTTGTCTATATTTCTGAGATGAGGTAGTATTTACAGTATTTACATTATTCGGACTATTGTCCTCATCTTTGTTGCCATTAGTACGACGTTTAATAATAGATCATTCTATTTGTCTATATTTCTGAGATGATGTAGTATTTACAGTATCTTCATTATTCGGACTATTGTCCTCATCTTTGTTGCCATTTGTACGACGTTTAATAATAGATCATTCTATTTGTCTATATTTCTGAGATGAGGTAGTATTTACAGTATTTACATTATTCGGATTATTGTCCTCATCTTTGTTGCCATTTGTAGGGCGTTTAATAATAGATCATTCTATTTGTCTATATTTCTGAGATGAGGTAGTATTTACAGTATTTACATTATTCGGACTATTGTCCTCATCTTTGTTGCCATTTGTACGACGTTTAATAATAGATCATTCTATTTGTCTATATTTCTGAAATGAGGTAGTATTTAAAGTATTTACATTATTCGGACTATTGTCCTCATCTTTGTTGCCATTTGTACGGCGTTTAATAATAGATCATTCTTTGTCTATATTTCTGAGATGAGGTAGTTTTTATAATATTTATATTATTCGGACTATTGTCCTCATTTTTGTTGCCATTTGTACGACGTTTAATAATAGATCATTCTATTTGTCTATATTTCTGAGATGAGGTAGTATTTACAGTATTTACATTATTCGGACTATTGTCCTCATCTTTGTTGCCATTTGTACGACGTTTAATAATCGATCATTCTATTTGTCTATATTTCTGAGATGAGGTAGTATTTACAGTATTTACATTATTCGGACTATTGTCCTCATCTTTGTTGCCATTTGTACGACGTTTACTAATAGATCATTCTATTTGTCTATATTTCTGAGATGAGGTAGTATTTACAGTATTTACATTATTCGGACTATTGTCCTCATCTTTGTTGCCATTTGTACGACGTTTAATAATAGATCATTCTATTTGTCTATATTTCTGAGATGAGGTAGTATTTACAGTATTTACATTATTCGGACTATTGTCCTCATCTTTGTTGCCATTAGTACGACGTTTAATAATAGATCATTCTATTTGTCTATATTTCTGAGATGATGTAGTATTTACAGTATCTTCATTATTCGGACTATTGTCCTCATCTTTGTTGCCATTTGTACGACGTTTAATAATAGATCATTCTATTTGTCTATATTTCTGAGATGAGGTAGTATTTACAGTATTTACATTATTCGGATTATTGTCCTCATCTTTGTTGCCATTTGTAGGGCGTTTAATAATAGATCATTCTATTTGTCTATATTTCTGAGATGAGGTAGTATTTACAGTATTTACATTATTCGGACTATTGTCCTCATCTTTGTTGCCATTTGTACGACGTTTAATAATAGATCATTCTATTTGTCTATATTTCTGAGATGAGGTAGTATTTAAAGTATTTACATTATTCGGACTATTGTCCTCATCTTTGTTGCCATTTGTACGGCGTTTAATAATAGATCATTCTTTGTCTATATTTCTGAGATGAGGTAGTTTTTATAATATTTATATTATTCGGACTATTGTCCTCATCTTTGTTGCCATTTGTATGACGTTTAATAATAGATCATTCTATTTGTCTATATTTCTGAGATGAGGTAGTATTTACAGTATTTACATTATTCGGACTATTGTCCTCATCTTTGTTGCCATTTGTACGACGTTAAATAATCGATCATTCTATTTGTCTATATTTCTGAGATGAGGTAGTATTTACAGTATTTACATTATTCGGACTATTGTCCTCATCTTTGTTGCCATTTGTACGACGTTTAATAATAGATCATTCTATTTGTCTATATTTCTGAGATGAGGTAGTATTTACAGTATTTACATTACTCGGACTATTGTCCTCATCTTTGTTGCCATTTGTACGACGTTTAATAATAGATCATTCTATTTGTCTATATTTCTGAGATGAGGTAGTATTTACAGTATTTACATTATTCGGACTATTGTCCTCATCTTTGTTGCCATTTGTACGACGTTTAATAATCGATCATTCTATTTGTCTTTATTTCTGAGATGAGGTAGTATTTACAGTATTTACATTATTCGGACTATTGTCCTCATCTTTGTTGCCATTTGTACGACGTTTAATAATAGATCATTCTATTTGTCTATATTTCTGAGATGAGGTATTATTTACAGTATTTACATTATTTGGACGATTGTCCTCATCTTTGTTGCTATTTGTACGACGTCTCGGCCGTTGTACGCTCATTCCTTCTTCAGGTGCTAGGAATTTCGAACCGAACTTTTTCTTACAATCACTGGAGTATATGATCTTCATTCCTTGCTTAGTAATGCCTCGATTGTAAGTTGTGAGTTATCTCTCTTTAACCCTGCAATTTACTCGTTCACCATCGCTGTAGTCTGGTATCGAACTCGCAACTCTTTGGGTTAAATCATAGGATATTGACATTGTTTAGTTCCTGTGACTTGACCGAAAGAGTTGTGAGTTCAATACCAGACTACAGCAGTGGTGAACAAGTAACTTAATAAAATTCGTTTTAGTATTTTCATATTTTGACATAGTTTGCAATAGTATTTTCAGCAAAAACAATTGACCAATTCATACAAAGAATAATGTTTTGCTCTCAGACATATCGCAGTTATCTATTATCAATTTAAATTTTTAGGAAAGGAACTGATGCGCAAACATTGAACAGATCACTACGATTGGGTATCGTCTTATTGTATTTTTGTATAATAAGAGATGGGTATTGACATTGCATTTAAAAGGGTTGCAAAGAGGAGAGGAAAGAGAAAGACAAAGCAGTTACAAGGGGGTATCAGAGAAGGATGGAAATACAGGTGTGATGAGAGTTGCAAGGGTAGAGCGGAAGGGAAAAATATGCAGTGTGATGTAGAAAGAACTAGAGTCAGGTGTTTAAGAGATGGGTATTGACATTGCATTTAAAAGAGTTGCAAAGAGGAGAGTAAAGAGAAAGACAAACTAGTTACAGGGGGTGTCAGAGAAGGATGGAAATACAGGCATGATGACAGTTGCAAGGGGAGAGCGAAAGGAAAATATATGCAGTGTGATGTAGAAAGGACTAGAGTCAGGTGTTTAAGAGATGGGTATTGATATTGCATTTAAAAGGGTTGCAAAGAGGAGAGTAAAGAGAAAGACAAACCCGTTACAAGGGGGTGTCAGAGAAGGATGGAAATACAGGCATGATGACAATTGCAAGTGTAGAGCGAAAGGAAAAAATATGCAGTGTGATGTAGAAAGAACTAGAGTCAGGTGTTTAAGGGATGGGTATTGACATTGCATTTAAAAGAGTTGCAAAGAGGAGAGTAAAGAGAAAGACAAACCAGTTACAGGGGGTGTCAGAGAAGGATGGAAATACAGGCATGATGACAGTTGCAAGGGGAGAGCGAAAGGAAAATATATGCAGTGTGATGTAGAAAGGACTAGTGTCAGGTGTTTAAGAGATGGGTATTGACATTGCATTTAAAAGAGTTGCAAAGAGGAGAGTAAAGAGAAAGACAAACCCGTTACAAGGGGGTGTCAGAGAAGGATGGAAATACAGGCATGATGACAGTTGCAAGGGTAGAGCGAAAGGAAAAAATATGCAGTGTGATGTAGAAAGAACAAGAGTCAGGTGTTTAAGAGATGGGTATTGACATTGCATTTAAAAGAGTTGCAAAGAGGAGAGTAAAGAGAAAGACAAACCCGTTACAAGGGGGTGTCAGAGAAGGATGGAAATACAGGCATGATGACAGTTGCAAGGGTAGAGCGAAAGGAAAAAATATGCAGTGTGATGTAGAAAGAACTAGAGTCAGGTGTTTATGAAATGGGTATTGACATTGCATTTAAAAGAGTTGCAAAGAGGAGAGTAAAGAGAAAGACAAACCCGTTACAAGGGGGTGTCAGAGAAGGATGGAAATACAGGCATGATGACAGTTGCAAGGGTAGAGCGAAAGGAAAAAATATGCAGTGTGATGTAGAAAGAACTAGAGTCAGGTGTTTAAGAGATGGGTATTGACATTGCATTTAAAAGAGTTGCAAAGAGGAGAGTAAAGAGAAAGACAAACCAGTTACAGGGGGTGTCAGAGAAGGATGGAAATACAGGCATGATGACAGTTGCAAGGGGAGAGCGAAAGGAAAATATATGCAGTGTGATGTAGAAAGGACTAGTGTCAGGTGTTTAAGAGATGGGTATTGACATTGCATTTAAAAGAGTTGCAAAGTGGAGAGTAAAGAGAAAGACAAACCAGTTACAAGGGGGTGTCAGAGAAGGATGGAAATACAGGCATGATGACAGTTGCAAGGGTAGAGCGAAAGGAAAAAATATGCAGTGTGATGTAGAAAGAACAAGAGTCAGGTGTTTAAGAGATGGGTATTGACATTGCATTTAAAAGAGTTGCAAAGAGGAGAGTAAAGAGAAAGACAAACCCGTTACAAGGGGGTGTCAGAGAAGGATGGAAATACAGGCATGATGACAGTTGCAAGGGTAGAGCGAAAGGAAAATATATGCAGTGTGATGTAGAAAGGACTAGTGTCAGGTGTTTAAGAGATGGGTATTGACATTGCATTTAAAAGAGTTGCAAAGTGGAGAGTAAAGAGAAAGACAAACCAGTTACAGGGTGTGTCAAAGAAGGACGGAAATACAGGCATGATGACAGTTGCAAAGGTAGAGCGAAAGGAAAAAATATGCAGTGTGATGTAGAAAGAACTAGAGTCAGGTGTTTAAGAGATGGGTATTGACATTGCATTTAAAAGGGTTGCAAAGAGGAGAGTAAAGAGAAAGACAAACCCGTTACAAGGGGGTGTCAGAGAAGGATGGAAATACAGGCATGATGACAATTGCAAGGGTAGAGCGAAAGGAAAATATATGCAGTGTGATGTAGAAAGAACTAGAGTCAAGTGTTTAAGAGATGGGTATTGGCATTGCATTTAGGATGGAATAACAAACGTCAAACAATAGAAAAATGCATATTGATTATCAAGAGTGATACAAAACATTGAAATGTTTGAGGACACTGTCATTGAAGCATTAAAAAACGAACAAGAAATTATGTTATGTTATGCAAGGCATTGGGCGCCTTAACCGTTACTCTTGTGAAAATAAAAAATACACTCGGAGTATATTTATTGTGGAAATATAAAAAAAAGTAAGAAAGTAAGAAAAAGAAAGTAATCCAGACCTGAGCACTTGCTTGCTATGTGAAGGAGTTCTAATGGTTTTTTAATCGTTTCACCCCAAGCAAGGGGGTAACGCCACTGATGCGCAGGGAGCTACATAAGAGCAAAAGAGTAGATAGTAGGAGAGTAAAGAGAAAAACAAACCAGTTAGAAACGAGCAAGAGAATCATGGGAATACATGTGTGATGACAGTTGCAAAGTTCGAGAGAAAAGAAAAGATATACATTGTGATGTAGAAAGAACTGGAGTCAAGTGGTTATGAGACCGATATTGACATTCCATGTAAATTCCTAAAGATTATAGCGGTCATGAAAGCAAGAATATGGAAGCTAGTTCCAGAGGCGGGATGTTTTGTTTTGTTTTTTGTTTTAATCGTTTTTCACCAAGCATGGTGGTAACGCCACTGATACGCAGAGGGCTACATAAAGAAAACGATTAGATAAGACGAGAGTAGAGAGAAAGACAACCCAGTTACAGGGGTGTCAGAGAAGGACGGGAATACAGGTTTGATGACAGTTGCCAGGGTAGAGCGAAAGGAAAAAATATGCAGTGTGATGTAGAAAGAACTAGAGTCAAGTGTTTAAGAGATGGGTATTGACATTGCATTTAAAAGAGTTACAAAGAGGAGAGTAAGGAGAAAGACAAACCAGTCACAGGGGGTGTCAGAGAAAGATGGGAATACAGGTGTGATGACAGTTGCAAGGGTAGAGGCAAAAGAAAAGATATACATTGTGATGTAGAAAGAACTGGAGTCAAGTGGTTAAGAGATCGATATTGACATTCCATTTAAATTCCTGGAGATTATAGCCGTCATGAAAGCAAGAATATGGAAGCTATTTCCATAGGCGGGAAGTTTCGTTTTGTTTTTTGTTTTAATCGTTTCACTCCAAGCATGGCGGTAACGTCACTGATGCGCAGGGGGCTACATAAGAGTAAACGATAAGATAAGAGGAGAGTAAAGAGAAAGACAAACCAGTTACAGGGGGTGTCAGAGAAGGATGGAAATACAGGCATGATGACAGTTGCAAGGGGAGAGCGAAAGGAAAATATATGCAGTGTGATGTAGAAAGGACTAGTGTCAGGTGTTTAAGAGATGGGTATTGACATTGCATTTAAAAGAGTTGCAAAGAGGAGAGTAAAGAGAAAGACAAACCCGTTACAAGGGGGTGTCAGAGAAGGATGGAAATACAGGCATGATGACAGTTGCAAGGGTAGAGCGAAAGGAAAAAATATGCAGTGTGATGTAGAAAGAACAAGAGTCAGGTGTTTAAGAGATGGGTATTGACATTGCATTTAAAAGAGTTGCAAAGAGGAGAGTAAAGAGAAAGACAAACCCGTTACAAGGGGGTGTCAGAGAAGGATGGAAATACAGGCATGATGACAGTTGCAAGGGTAGAGCGAAAGGAAAAAATATGCAGTGTGATGTAGAAAGAACTAGAGTCAGGTGTTTATGAAATGGGTATTGACATTGCATTTAAAAGAGTTGCAAAGAGGAGAGTAAAGAGAAAGACAAACCCGTTACAAGGGGGTGTCAGAGAAGGATGGAAATACAGGCATGATGACAGTTGCAAGGGTAGAGCGAAAGGAAAAAATATGCAGTGTGATGTAGAAAGAACTAGAGTCAGGTGTTTAAGAGATGGGTATTGACATTGCATTTAAAAGAGTTGCAAAGAGGAGAGTAAAGAGAAAGACAAACCAGTTACAGGGGGTGTCAGAGAAGGATGGAAATACAGGCATGATGACAGTTGCAAGGGGAGAGCGAAAGGAAAATATATGCAGTGTGATGTAGAAAGGACTAGTGTCAGGTGTTTAAGAGATGGGTATTGACATTGCATTTAAAAGAGTTGCAAAGTGGAGAGTAAAGAGAAAGACAAACCAGTTACAAGGGGGTGTCAGAGAAGGATGGAAATACAGGCATGATGACAGTTGCAAGGGTAGAGCGAAAGGAAAAAATATGCAGTGTGATGTAGAAAGAACAAGAGTCAGGTGTTTAAGAGATGGGTATTGACATTGCATTTAAAAGAGTTGCAAAGAGGAGAGTAAAGAGAAAGACAAACCCGTTACAAGGGGGTGTCAGAGAAGGATGGAAATACAGGCATGATGACAGTTGCAAGGGTAGAGCGAAAGGAAAATATATGCAGTGTGATGTAGAAAGGACTAGTGTCAGGTGTTTAAGAGATGGGTATTGACATTGCATTTAAAAGAGTTGCAAAGTGGAGAGTAAAGAGAAAGACAAACCAGTTACAGGGTGTGTCAAAGAAGGACGGAAATACAGGCATGATGACAGTTGCAAAGGTAGAGCGAAAGGAAAAAATATGCAGTGTGATGTAGAAAGAACTAGAGTCAGGTGTTTAAGAGATGGGTATTGACATTGCATTTAAAAGGGTTGCAAAGAGGAGAGTAAAGAGAAAGACAAACCCGTTACAAGGGGGTGTCAGAGAAGGATGGAAATACAGGCATGATGACAATTGCAAGGGTAGAGCGAAAGGAAAATATATGCAGTGTGATGTAGAAAGAACTAGAGTCAAGTGTTTAAGAGATGGGTATTGGCATTGCATTTAGGATGGAATAACAAACGTCAAACAATAGAAAAATGCATATTGATTATCAAGAGTGATACAAAACATTGAAATGTTTGAGGACACTGTCATTGAAGCATTAAAAAACGAACAAGAAATTATGTTATGTTATGCAAGGCATTGGGCGCCTTAACCGTTACTCTTGTGAAAATAAAAAATACACTCGGAGTATATTTATTGTGGAAATATAAAAAAAAGTAAGAAAGTAAGAAAAAGAAAGTAATCCAGACCTGAGCACTTGCTTGCTATGTGAAGGAGTTCTAATGGTTTTTTAATCGTTTCACCCCAAGCAAGGGGGTAACGCCACTGATGCGCAGGGAGCTACATAAGAGCAAAAGAGTAGATAGTAGGAGAGTAAAGAGAAAAACAAACCAGTTAGAAACGAGCAAGAGAATCATGGGAATACATGTGTGATGACAGTTGCAAAGTTCGAGAGAAAAGAAAAGATATACATTGTGATGTAGAAAGAACTGGAGTCAAGTGGTTATGAGACCGATATTGACATTCCATGTAAATTCCTAAAGATTATAGCGGTCATGAAAGCAAGAATATGGAAGCTAGTTCCAGAGGCGGGATGTTTTGTTTTGTTTTTTGTTTTAATCGTTTTTCACCAAGCATGGTGGTAACGCCACTGATACGCAGAGGGCTACATAAAGAAAACGATTAGATAAGACGAGAGTAGAGAGAAAGACAACCCAGTTACAGGGGTGTCAGAGAAGGACGGGAATACAGGTTTGATGACAGTTGCCAGGGTAGAGCGAAAGGAAAAAATATGCAGTGTGATGTAGAAAGAACTAGAGTCAAGTGTTTAAGAGATGGGTATTGACATTGCATTTAAAAGAGTTACAAAGAGGAGAGTAAGGAGAAAGACAAACCAGTCACAGGGGGTGTCAGAGAAAGATGGGAATACAGGTGTGATGACAGTTGCAAGGGTAGAGGCAAAAGAAAAGATATACATTGTGATGTAGAAAGAACTGGAGTCAAGTGGTTAAGAGATCGATATTGACATTCCATTTAAATTCCTGGAGATTATAGCCGTCATGAAAGCAAGAATATGGAAGCTATTTCCATAGGCGGGAAGTTTCGTTTTGTTTTTTGTTTTAATCGTTTCACTCCAAGCATGGCGGTAACGTCACTGATGCGCAGGGGGCTACATAAGAGTAAACGATAAGATAAGAGGAGAGTAAAGAGAAAGACAAACCAGTTACAGGGGTTGTCAGAGAAAGATGGGAATACAGGTGTGATGACAGTTGCAAGGGTAGAGTGAAAGGAAAAGATATGCAGTGTGAAGTAGAAAGAACTAGAGTCAAGTGTTTAAGAGATGGGTATTGACATTGCATTTAAATTCCTGCAGAATGTAACCGTCAGGAAAGCAAGAATATGGGAGAGAGTTCCACAGGCAGGAAGTGCGAGAAAAGAAGCCGCAAGTGTAGAATTGTCGTCTGCATTTAGTTGATCTAACTGTGAATGGATGGGACCAAGTTGCCAGTCTGGTTGCACGTGTAAACCCCTGTGGCAGGGGCACCACCAGTTACTTAAGTTCCTCGGAATAGAAGCCATGAAAATATCTATAGAACTGACAGAGGGAAGCCACATTCCGTCAGTGAGAAAGCGGCTAGAGTCGAGCCCACAAAATGTAGTAATACTGACATGTTACAAAAGCGGATATCAAATGAATATCAACATGAACATCCAGGAATTTGCAAGGATAAAATTTTTCATGAGAATCGCTGTAGACTAGACCACAATTGATCAAGATTGTGAAAAAGTAGGAAAATCCTGCAGAGGTTTTGCTCTGGCAGACAAATAATCTAGATATAAATATAATTTATGCCCGCCTACATTTTTTAAGCTACGCCATTCAAACTTTCTAGGGACACATATCTACAGGGAAGCCACGTCGACACATACTTTTTGAGTTTAAGTTCAGCAATTTTTACCTTTCGCACTTTTTGGCCAATAGAGCCGATTGTTTACATTTACTCCGTAAAACAATTAAGATCTAAGATGGTTGCTAAATTACGTCACAGAAATCAAAGCACACGTGTCAAACGCGACTAAATTATTATTGACTATGTTCTGGAAACTCGGCTTCAGTCACTTTCCCAGCAGCCTATGAATAATTTCCTGATAATTGTTTGAAAGGGACCTTCGCTATAGTGCCTAGCTATTTTGAATTTAAGCACAGACGCTGTGTCTTTTCACCAGATCTGTACTGTACAGCGAGAATATTTTGAGGAACCTAGATGACACGCCAGGATTTGTTATTACAGGCCACAACTTGAACAACATAAGGTATGCAGATGATACAGTGCTGAATGCAAACACGGAAAGGAACCTACAAGACCTCCTACAGAAGGTAGCGGTGGAGAGTGACAAGAAAGGACTACAAATAAACTTTAAGAAAACTGAATGCATGATCATCAGCAAAAACAGCAACCCAAAATGCCAAATACAATTGGGGGATACCAGAAACAAACAAGTACAAAAATTTAAATACCTAGGAAGTGTTCTAACAGGAGTTGGGAAGTACGACACAGAGATCCGAAGGCGAATTGGCATGGCATAGGAGGCGTTCCAGAAGCTGAGTAAAGTATTAAGACACAGGAAAATTTCACTAGAAACAAAGAAAAGAGTGCTGGATTGCTATGTGATGTCAGTTCTTCAATACGGCAGTGAATTCTAGACAATATAATCGAAAATGAGGACAAAACTTTAAGCAGCAGAAATGTGGTTCTACAGAAGGATGCTGCGGATATCGTGGACTGAGCATGCAAGCAACGATGAAGTGCTAGAATGAAAGGCAACGAAAAGGAAATTAATAGTGAGCATCAGGAAGAGACAACTGAAGTTCCTGGGACACGCGATGAGGAAGGAGATCTTGGAGAACCTGATACTGACTGGCCAGATAGAAGGAAAAAGAGAGAGGAAGGCAACGGATAACATATTTGCAGGGCCTGATCAGGTGGATGATGGAACGCGGGTTGCCAGGAGTAACAGGAGCAAACATACTAAGAACCACAAGGGATAGGGAGACGTGGAGAACCATGATCGCCTACGTTCCGAAGGGACAGGGCACATAGAAGAAGAAGATTAACCTCGCGAAGAGATATAATCAAATTAATGTTAGCCTGACTAAATGAAACCGTAAGTTCTATGCTAACAGTTTCTTTTCTCGCACTTTTCTGTTCTGGAACTCTCTTCTGCCTACATACTTTCTAGCCAACATTCAAAAATTTAAATGCAATATCGATCTGTCTTTGCTGTCCTGATTACTATTCATTTGTTCTAGCTTCTTAGTAATGTTCTTGTTTCCAAACCTTCCGCACCCAGCGGATTTACTGTCTTATATGGGGAGGACTCAATTAAAAAAAAAAAAAGAACTAGATTCCTGGATAAAATATGGTTACCTTAATGGAAATTTTCCAGATTTTTTTTCCTAATTTAGGTGTTGTTAACTGTTGCAGAGGTGAGCTCAGCGAAGGATGTTTTGAAGCGATGCTAAAATGTGATTAACTTTACAATGCTTTTTATTTCGCCGTTTGCCGGACATCTCACGTCATTCACACCTATTCACAAATGGTGGCACCATTATTTCATTAATTATTTAAATGAACAATTATTACAGGCCCGTGTCAATGCAAAACAGATCGATCAAGTTGCACCAACGTTCTGATCGGCCGAACTAACTCCACATCTTGACACGCCTCAATATAATTTTTTAAAATTTATACTAATGTCAACTAATAGAAGGTTAATCTTAAAATGGTTATTATGACTGTGGTGTGTGATGAAAAAAGAATTAGATGGTGAAAGGTTCAGAGTATGAGGATAAGGAGGATATAACGATTGACCCCTTAATTGAAGTGTTTATGATTGTATTGTAGAGAGTTTTGTTAAAAGTTTTATGATGAATGGGTGCACAATATGAATGCAAGAGGAGATGGCATGAAGTGAAGATTATGAGGATAAGGAGGATATATAACGATTGACCCCTTAATTGAAGTGTTTATGATTGTATTGTAGAGAGTTTTGTTAAAAGTTTTATGATGAATGGGTGCACAATATGAATGCAAGAGGAGATGGCATGAAGTGAAGATTATGAGGATAAGGAGGATATATAACGATTGACCCCTTAATTGAAGTGTTTATGATTGTATTGTAGAGAGTTTTGTTAAAAGTTTTATGATGAATGGGTGCACAATATGAATGCAAGAGGAGATGGCATGAAGTGAAGATTATGAGGATAAGGAGGATATATAACGATTGACCCCTTAATTGAAGTGTTTATGATTGTATTGTAGAGAGTTTTGTTAAAAGTTTTATGATGAATGGGTGCACAATATGAATGCAAGAGGAGATGGCATGAAGTAAAGATTATGAGGATAAGGAGGATATATAACGATTGACCCCTTAATTGAAGTGTTTATGATTGTATTGTAGAGAGTTTTGTTAAAAGTTTTATGATGAATGGGTGCACAATATGAATGCAAGAGGAGATGGCATGAAGTGAAGATTATGAGGATAAGGAGGATATATAACGATTGACCCCTTAATTGAAGTGTTTATGATTGTATTGTAGAGAGTTTTGTTAAAAGTTTTATGATGAATGGGTGCACAATATGAATGCAAGAGGAGATGGCATGAAGTGAAGATTATGAGGATAAGGAGGATATATAACGATTGACCCCTTAATTGAAGTGTTTATGATTGTATTGTAGAGAGTTTTGTTAAAAGTTTTATGATGAATGGGTGCACAATATGAATGCAAGAGGAGATGGCATGAAGTGAAGATTATGAGGATAAGGAGGATATATAACGATTGACCCCTTAATTGAAGTGTTTATGATTGTATTGTAGAGAGTTTTGTTAAAAGTTTTATGATGAATGGGTGCACAATATGAATGCAAGAGGAGATGGCATGAAGTGAAGATTATGAGGATAAGGAGGATATATAACGATTGACCCCTTAATTGAAGTGTTTATGATTGTATTGTAGAGAGTTTTGTTAAAAGTTTTATGATGAATGGGTGCACAATATGAATGCAAGAGGAGATGGCATGAAGTGAAGATTATGAGGATAAGGAGGATATATAACGATTGACCCCTTAATTGAAGTGTTTATGATTGTATTGTAGAGAGTTTTGTTAAAAGTTTTATGATGAATGGGTGCACAATATGAATGCAAGAGGAGATGGCATGAAGTGAAGATTATGAGGATAAGAAGGATATAAAATATTGGCCCTTGATTGGAAAAGCTTAAGAATGCAGTGAAGAAGGTTAGTGTTAAGATTGTTTTGACGCGTGAGGTGTGTGATATGAAATTAATAGTATATGGTAGAGAGTGAAGATTATGAGCATAAGGAGGATAGATAACGATTGACCCTTGATTTGAACAGATTAGGATTCTAGCGTGGAGGGTCAGTGTTAAAATGTTAATGGTGAGTCACGTGTGTGATATGAATGTAAATGGCGGTGATACGAAGTGGTAACTATGAGGATAAAGCATTGACCTTTTTGGACTTGCTGTTGTGGACACGGTTAAGACTCCAGCAAGAAATAATACAACAACAACAACAACAACAACAACAACAACAACAACCAAAATAGGAAATACCGATATATATATATATATATATATATATATATATATATATATATATATGGACAAAGACAGAAAATCTAAGCAAGAGCCAACAACCGACGCGAAACCGTGGTCGGTTGTTGGCTCTAATTAGATTTTCTGTCTTTGTTTGCTCTACTTTGGTATTGAGCGCTTTAGTGGTAAGGTTTTCGTCTTAGTTTTTTTTTCTTTCCTACGAGTGCTTGACATTCTGTTCATGTACTTAGTTTGTTTCTTTTTTTTTTTTTGCTTCCCTTTTTTTCCCTCCGAGTTTGTTCTCGGTGGGTTGTACAGATTATAGCTTGATTAATACTAATTTTGGTAGAGTTAGGTCTCTTACCAGTGATATTGTTGTTGCTATAGTTAATATTATATATATATATATATATATATATATATGTGTGTGTGTGTGTGTGTGTGTGTGTGTGTGTGTGTGTTTTGGCAGCATTTTTCATTAATACAGGTTTCATTGTATAATATAGACAAGTTCTGTCTATTTATTTTGTGTAAGATCCTTCCGTATGATTACCTTGATAGTGTTGTCATGAAAAGACGACAAGAAATCGCAGTAATTGTTCATTTTTTTATCAGGTCTGAGCTTTCGGCTTACATAAGCCATTATCAAAGGATGTACATTTAATATACAGTCAACATAGAACATTTAAATTATTAACAGAATGGAGTTATACAGAGAAAATTAAACAGGTCCATTTTTTTTGCGTCGCGCATGGCCGCAGTCCGAGAACGAGTGGCGGTAGTGGGTTTTTGGTCAAATGAGGGTATAGTGGCATGAGGGGATTGGCCTGGGAATTATTGTGATTTCTTGTCGTCTTTCCATGACAAAACTATCAAGCTAATCAGATCATACGAAAGGATCTTACACAAAATAAATAGACAGAACTTGTCTATATTATTCAATGAAACCTGTATTAATATATATATATATATATTAAACACAGCAAAATACAAATATTTGGAACTCTGTTAGTAGAATGATAAATACGGGTTAGGAAGTAATACTAGAATTGGGACTCGCAATAGTCGTACGCTAGCAGTCTTGATTATCTCTGCCTATCGTTCTCTGCTGATCTGTTGTATGCTGATCTCTGAGCTCTCGCTGTGAGGGAAAGTACATGTAGATGTAAAATTGTTAAAAGGGTAATGAAACACTCTTCCTTAACATGCACAAACATATTCTGTCATTGAAAGAGAACTATATTTCTCCATTACTTAAACTAATATATCTATATATATATAAAAGGCAATCTGTGAGTTTGTGTGTGACTGTTCCCTATGCACGCCTACATTTTTTTAAGCTACGCCATTCAAACTTTCTAGGGACACATATCTACAAGGAAGCCAGGTCAACACATACATTTCGAGTTTAAGTTCAGCAATTTTCCCTTTCGCACTTTTTGGCCAACGGAACCAGTTGTTTACATTTACTCCGTAAAACATCTAAGATCTAAGATGGTTGCTGAATTACATCACAGAAATCAAATTACACGTGTCAAACGCGACTAAAATATTTTTATTAAAAAATATTAGCCTTTATATTAAATTTTTTCGTTTTTAAAAATTCAAAATAAAACTCCGCTAAGCAACGGCAACAGTTAACAAAAATAGCAAACGCTATTATGTCAACACAAAATAAAATCGTCACCGATGGTTGATGTTTTTGTGTTAACGTCCTTGTAACCTCTCTGAAGATGGTTCACGTAAGGCGAAAGCTTAGAACCAACTTAATAAAAAATATCGAAATGTTGGAGAATTTTTGTCTTTATTTTCAACTGAAATTAAAACCAAAATACACGTTTAGGACGGTTCATGATTAAACATAATAGACATTCACTGTTTAGAAAATTATCTGCTAACTCGATACACTATATATATATATATACTAGCAGTATAGCCCGGCATTACTCGGGTGTAATGAAAACTTTAAAACTAATCCGTGGTCCTGGAGCTCAGACTCTTTGGACGTTGGCACGAAAGACTATAAAGCAATAGTTGTTTTCAGTCAAAGCGAAAACATAGACTGAAAGAAAAATGAATGGATGTTACTCAAATTTTGATTTCCTTGTATCGATATGAAATCAGGTTTTTTCGTCGTAAACTGAATTTTGAAGACTACTTAAGTCGTGGGAGTAAATGTTATCATGGCTGAGACTAAGAATTACAATTATACCTACTTAGAGCAAAACCAAAAAAAAAGGGCTGAAATCCTGATCTTGATCAGACGTGATCGGATATCTGGGTATCGATTTCCAATATTGGGCGGTGCGGCGGGGGGGGATCGGAAAATTAAGTAGCACATGAACTGACGAGAATCCTAAAGAATATTTGTGTGAAGTTTGGTTAGAATCGGATAAAAATTGTGGATTTGTATATAGGACAGACAGACAGACACGCTCATATACATCTTGCCTTTTCTAAATATAGATACGGAGATATCACATGATTATTCTTTAAGCTTAAGCAAAAACGACTGCAGTTTCGTGGCTACTGTTATCAAGCCCAAAATGGAGTCACATTATTCTTGCTCATTTGACATCTCCCCGGAAGTGTTGTATCAAGGAAACTGACGTATCGGAACACAATTACCCGTGACTCAGGGGTCGAGATGAGAGATCTGAGTACAGCAATGCTTGAATGGGGTGAGATAGTCGCTGGATTTCTGACCAATCATCGGTTGGTCGAAGGATGGTAATGATGATGACGTCTTGCTTCAAAACAAAATTATCATAAACCAAAACCTGAAAGAAGAAATTTATCACCCGTCATCATTATCGTAAAGAATACATTGGGAAAATAAAAAATCAAGGAACTTAAACATAAACTGCAGTAAAACAAAAGGGATCTTTTACAAATCATCAACATCAATTTATTATTTGCTATCCATTATGTGTCTAACTACAATTTCAATTTTAGAAAATTCTCCCGAAAACGTTTTAGAAAGGGTTTTGATTGCTGGATCATCCAAAGTATATTTGCGACTACAGCATGTCCCCTTTCTTGGCAAGTCGTCTATTATTACAATGTGGTCTACTTAAAAATCATCTTCTATGTGCCCTGTCCCTTCAGGACGTAGGCGATTATTATTTTCTACGTCTCCCTATCCATGGTGGCTCTTAGCACGCCTTCTCCTGTTACACCAGACAACCCTAGTTCTGTAATCCACAAACTGAAGCCCATATATCCGGAATATAAATGTATAGAAACTAGAGTGGCCACAAAATGAGGGATCAGTTTATATATTGATTATGATATAGATTTGATCCCCCACTTTATATCCACATTATAATTTCTTATAGACAATTGGCATATATCTTCTTCTATGTGCCCTGTCCTTTCAGGACTTAGGCGACTACTGTTTTCTACGTCTCCCTAACTTGGTGGCTCTTAGCACGCCTTCTCCTGTTACACCAGGCAACCCTCGTTCTGTCATCCACAAACTGAAGACCATATATCTAGAATATAAATGTATAGAAACTAGCATGGCCACAAAATGAGGGATCAGTTTATATATTGATTATAATATAGATTTGATCCCCACTTTATGTCCACATTATAATTTCTTATAGACAGTTGGCATATATCTTCTTCTATGTGCCCTGTCCTTTCAGGACGTAGGCGATCATGGCTTTCCACATCTCCCTATCCCTTGTGGCTCTTAGTATGCTTTCTCCTGTTACACCTCGCAACACCCGTTCCGTCATCCACCTGATCAGGCTCCTCATATATGTTATCCGCTGCCTTCCTCTGTCTCTTTTCCCTTCTATCTAACCTGTCAGTATCAGGTTCTCCAAGCCCTCCTTACTCATTGCATGTACCAGGAACTTCAGTTGTCTCTTCCTGATGCTCACTATTAATTTCCTTTTGGTTTCCATTCTTTTCAACACCTCATCATTGTTCGCATGTTCGGTCCATGATATCCGCAGCATCCTTCTGTAGAGCCACATCTCCGCTGCTTTAAGTTTTTTCCTCATCTTTGATGATATTGTCCAGCATTCACTGCCGTATTTAAGAACTGACATCACATAGCAATCTAGCACTCTCCTCTTTGTTTCTAGTGAAATTTTCCTGTGTCTTAGTACTTTACTCAGCTTCTGGAATGTGTCTTTTGCCATGCCAATTCGCCTTCGGATCTCTGTGTCGCACTTTCCATCTCCTGTTAGAACACTTGCTAGGTATTTAAATTTGTGTACTTGCTTGATTCTAGTATTCCCCACCTGTATTTGGCATTTCGGGTTGCTCTTTTTTTCTGATGACCATGCATTCAGTTTTCTTAAAGTTTCTTTGTAGTCCTTTTTTGTCACTCTCTATAACTACCTTCTGTAGGGGGCCTTGTAGTTTTCTTTTCGTGTCTGCAATCAGCACCGTGTCATCTGCATACCTTATGTTGTCCAAATTGTGGCCTCTAATAACTAATCCTGGCGTAGCATTTAGGGTCCTCAAAATATTCTCACTATACAAGTTGAGCAGATCCGGTGAAAAGACAAATCTTTGTCTTACGTCTCTTTCTATCTTTGTATATCTGCTGAAATCGTTGCCTGTCCGTTTGCTGCCAGAGGTTCTTGATTACTCTTAGGTCTTTCCCCAAAAATATTAAGGCTGCCGAGCATGTCCATCAAAATTTTGTGTTTTATTTTGTCTAATACCTATCGCATAGTCAATAAAGCATAGAAACAAGTCCTTCTTCATTTATACTGCCCTTTCGGAGAGCATCCTAATCATAAATATGGCGTTCCTTGTTCCAGTGTGCTTGACGAAACCTCACTGTTCCTGTCCTATCTCTGGTCTGATTCTGCTTCTCGCTCTATTCATCAAGATTCTGACAACCAGTGTTCTAAAATATAAACAAAAATATAAGGTAACTGAATAAAAAAAGCGTTGGTTTCTGGCGATCCGGGTTTTATACTATTATAGCATCTGCAAAAATACTTACAAACACTATTTGTTTTGGCAGGATCACAAAATTAATACTTAAAATAGATAACAGTTTTAGTGAAAGCAATTGTGACTTGCAAGTCTTTTTTTTTACTTTCGAAAAATTAGATTAGAGCACTCTGGCTATTGGGCGAGTATAATGGCTATATACACGCTAAAGAATCTGCTTTCTTCTATCGAGCGCCCATACCCCAGAGGTAGAATCGCCGACTGACGCCAATTTGGTCGGGTTTTCGATCCTGGGTTAAAGGCAACCGGAGTCTAACCGTACTGATGAGCTGTGATACAGCGAAACAGATCTGTCTGCGGATGCCTATATATATATATATATATATATATTTTAGGCATCCGCAGACAGATATATATATATTTATGATCTATGCTTTGTCACTCCTACATATGACTCATTTTGCTCTACGATATATGTTGTATTGACCACTTAAAAAAAAAAAGAAGAAAATGTCGAAGAGCTCGGAGTTCTAAAACTGTTTGTTCACTTTACGTGGATATATATAGAGAGAATCTATGATTTGCTGACTGCTGCATATGACTCCTCTCTCTCTCCCTCTCTCTCTTTATACATATATATATTTATATATTACTATACGTACCAACAATAAAGTAGCACTAATAAAGACCAAAGCCAGAAAAAACTAACGCTAACAAATTAGTAACGTAAGTCGTCAACAACCCCACGAGGACTACCACGTGGGTTAAAGGGGAAGAAAAAAAGAAACAAACAAATCCCAATAACAATGAGTCAAGAGATTGTTTGAAAGAAAAAAAACCCAAGACGAAAACCTTAAAAGAAGAGAGCTCAATACGAAAGTACAAAAGTAGAGCAAAAATACAATAACCTAAATCTAAAAGTGTTCTTGTTCTTATACTTTTGCACAGTACTGTATATATATATATATATATATATATATATATATATATATATATATAGTGATGATGATCCACGTATACTGTCTTAATATGTATAGGAAAGAATATTAAAAAGTTTTGAATTTAAAAATGTATTTTTGGACAGTATTTGTTTATTTTTATTATTGTATTTTACATTTCAGACCGCCCTCGGTCCTTCATCAGAAACAAGTGAATTTTAAATTTGAATTAGAAACTTATAGAGTAGCACTAATAAAGACCAAAGTCAGAAAAAAAAACTAACGCTAACAAATTAGTAACGTCAGTTGTCAACAACCCAACGAGGACTACCACGTGGGTTAAAGGGGGAAGAAAAAAAGAAACAAACAAAGCCCAGTAACAATGAGTCAAGAGCTTGGGTGAAAGAAAAAAAAAAACCCAAGACGAAAACCTTAACAGAAGAGAGCTCAATACAAAAGTACAAAAGTAGAGCAAAAATACAATAAACTAAATCTACAAGTGAGCCAAACGTCGACTGCGGTTTCACTCAACGGATCGTCCGGACTTGGCAAGTCCCGACGATCCGTAGAGTGAAACCACGGTCGACGTTTGGCTCACTTTTAGATTTAGTTTATTATGTATATATATATATATAGGAGTCAGCAAAACATAGAGATAGAATAAGATATAAACCAGTGTTTTGTAAGTACCTTGTCGATATTAATTAAGTGACGTTATTATATTGGTAAAATAGAATATTTTCTAACAGTATGAACAATAATTGAATTTCATACATTCATTTGTTTGACCTGATTATTTGACTTTCTTTCCCTTTCAGGCTATATTGAATCGACTTATCTTTGCGGAAGACAGCATCGGTTAATTTAGATTGCATTTTGTCTGGGAAATTATATAAAAAAAAAGAATTAAACAAAAGAAACAGATTGAAATTTACTAAAACTGAAATCAACTCTAAAGGAAAAGAACAAAAAGGACTGAGATCATTAATAGAACACTTGTTCAGTTGAACACGGTCTGTGCCTTTTTTTATATTGGGGTAACACCAATTTCCGGATGATCATTTAAGAAAATTCGATTTCCTCTATCGGAAGTACTATAATATCTAGCGATTGATCGATACATTTTTACGACTCTTTCCTTAGAGATTTCATTCTTATTTGAACGCTGACCACAAAATGTTCCCACCACAATAACATTTTTATTTTTCTTATTTAAATAGACGTCCTATTGTCAGATAAACTAACTTATAATAAAAATGGATTTATATTTTTATTAATAATAAAAAATTAATTCAACAACATAGAACCTTTTTTACATAATAATTATAATAATAATTTTTTTTTCAATTAAATACGAGAAAGTTATTTATTTTATTAAACATGTCATGGTGGCATAATCCATTACAACGGATTGAACTCTTCCTACAACTACATATACTTCCCCTCACAAAAGGAGAGGAGAGAATGAGAGGTCCGCAGGAGATCAGCATAAGCAGATCAGTGGAGAGTGATAAGCAGAGATAGCCAAGACTGCTACTGTTCGACTATTGCGAGTCCCAGTTATAGTATTACTTCTTAACCCGTATTTATTCGTTCTACTAACAGTGTTCCACGTATTTCTTTTTTAATCATATCATCCTGAGCAAGGCGGTAACGCCACTGATGTGCAGAGGGCTACATAAGAGTAAAAAAAGATTAAGTAGAAGAGAGTGAAGAGAAAGACGAACCAGTTAGAAAGGAGCAAAAAAAAAAAAATGGGAATACAGGTGGAATGACAGTTGCAAATGTGAAGAGAAATGAAAAGATATACAGGGTGGTGAGGAAAGAACTAGAGTCAAGTGGTTAAGAGATGGGTATTGACATTGCATTTAAATTCCTGGAGGTTGTAGCCGTCAGGAAAGCAAGAATATGGAAGAGAGTTCCACAGGCGGGAAGTGCGTAACAGTGTGCCACTGATGAACAGGGGGTTACATAAGAGTAAAAAGATTAGATAGGAGGAGAGTGAAGAGAAAGACTAACCAATTAGAAAGGAGCAAGAGAAGGATGGGAATAAAGTTGTGATGACAGTTGCGAAGGTAGAGAGAAAGGAAAAGATATACAGGGTGATGTAGAAGTAAATGGAGTCAAGTGGATAAAAATGGGTATTGACATTGCATTTAAATTCCTGGAGGTTGTAGCCGTCAGGAAAGCAAGAATATGGAAGCGAGTTCCACAGGCGGGAAGTGCGAGAGAAGAAGCTGCAGGAGTAGAGTTGTCGTCTGCATTTGGTTGATCTAACTGTGAATGGGTGGGGCCCAGTTGTATTTTGATGTGTTAATATATATTCGTTATTTCCTATTTTGGTTGTTGTATAATTTCTTGCTGGACTTCTTAAAGGGGTCAACGACAATATATTTTCAACTGAAATAAAAATACCTGTCCTCCTCTATGGCAGTGAGTTCTGGATAATATCGAAGTTTACAAAGACACTATGAAAGGTTAGTTGTTTTTATGGCATATCAACCTCGGCGGGTCATTTATTGCCAACTAAATTTTATTTATTGCTGGTAATACCTTTTCTTTTCAACAATTTATTGTTGTGTTTTATATATGTTTTGTGTCTAGTAATACTTTTTTCTTTTCGAGTACCAAGATTCATTGCGAATTTTCTCTAAGAGCAGGGTCCCCAAGTTCTACCCTTGTTATTTAACCCATAACTGGAGGGAAGGGACGGATTAATATCTTTCCCAAGGGTACCAGTGTTTAAGTGAATGCTGGGTATTTAACTGGAATTCTAACTCGGCTCACCGATTTCTCTTTCCGAGCCGATATCCACTGCAAGATAACGCCCATCCGTCACTAAACGCTTACAGAACCTGGTATTCCCAAGTGGTCACCCATCTAAGTACTGACCAGGCTCAACGTTGCTTAATTTTGGTGATCGAGCGAGAACCGGTGAATTCAACGCGATAGGCCGTAACCCCACTATAAAAGGATGTTGGCGGGTAATCTGAATTCAAACCAGCCTGAAGAAGGATGGGCTTCGTCAGGCAGTCGTACCCAAAGAAACATCAATTCTAATTCAACTGCAGTACATGTAGTGTGGTTACGACTCTAATGATGTCTGGATTGTTATATGAGGAGGATGCTATGGATTCAGCTTATGTGCGACTACGAAGATTTAGAAAAAAAGGAACCAAAAAGGAAACTAATACTTAACAGCAGAGAGAGACAGTTAAGGTTTGTGGAGAAAAAAAAATGAGGAAATCAATTGGAGTAGATAGATCTATCTATCGCCCGGTTCACACTCCACCCACATCTATTGAACAGGTTAAGAGGCTCATCCCTTGTTCGCTGTTTAGGATGTGGTTTCCGGCTTTTTCTTTTTCTTTTCCAATCTTTTCACTCTTACGTAGCCCCCTGCACATCAGTGGCGTTACCGCCTGCTTGGGGTGATACGATTAAAAAAAAAAGAAAAAAGAAGGCTTAGGAAATTTGATACTCACGGGACAGATTGAAGGTAAGGTGGACAGAGGTAAACAACGCAAACCATAATTTAGTAAGCTTGAGTTAATATATAGTGGTACGAGGTTTAGAAGAGATAACAAAACATTAAGAAGATATACAAAGGACAGGATATTGAGGCGAGCCATGATCGCCTACGTCCTGAGAGAACATGACACATAAAGAAGTTATTTAAATAATCCTGCAATGTTTCAAAACTTCAAATTTTTTTTAATGGATATCCGTATTTGAAATAGACACCTCATTATTCTGGATATCTTCTCTTTAATCATGTGCCGTGTCACCGGTAGACATAGGCGGTCATGGTCTTCCCTTTTGTACCCGTCCCTTGTTGCTCTTAATATATTTTTCTTTTTGGTATCTCTACTAAATCTAGCTCCGCCATCCATTTGCTTAAGTCTATCAAGTATACCCTGCGCTACTTTTCCCTGCTTTTCTTTCCCTCTATTCGTCCTGTGTGTATTAAATTTTCTAGGCCCTCTATCCTCATTACGTGTCCCAGATACCTAAGCTATCTCTTCCTGATGCTAAATCTGAGTTTTCTTCCAGATTACATCATCTCCAACACCTCGTCACTGTTCACGTGCTTGGTCGTTGGTATCCTCATCATCCTTCTGTAGAAACACATTTCTGCTGTCTGGAGTCTCTCTACTAAGACAAAAATAATGTTATCTTTTAAGTAATAAATATCCAATAAAAAATAAACCCAGACATTCTTAAGAAAAAAAAAAGATCCTTCTATTACATGACGTGCGCGACTCAGAATCGGGCGAGCGTATGTGTAATTTTTTTTAGCATTAAAAACTCCATTTCCACTGTTAAATAATGTGAGGTTGATGGTAAGAGAAAATTCTAAAACACAAAAATTACGTTACAGTAAAAACATGATGAATAAATAACGACATCGGAAAAACACATAATGAAAATGGCCAGTAAATTGGCTGAAAGCGCTTGGAATGTAAAAAATTATGAAACGTTTTTATATTCCTTATCGCCGGGAAAAAATAAAACATGTAAGAATACTGGAAAAATTAAATAAAAAATTAATAAAATCTTCATTGTCTGTCGTTTTTAACGAAACACGTTTAAAAGAAAGATTGCTCCCTATATCTGGTCGGGTGCTCCTGCTATCTGCTGCCATATCTGGTCGGATGCTCCTGCTATCCACTAGGGGTCCTTGAAAAATCCAACGGAGAATGTGTCATGTGATCGACCCCGACATGGCAGCTCGGATACAATCACACTCTCACCGGCGCAGTGAGGCTTTGCTGTGTCTCTTCTAAAAATATTTTCATGGCTTCTGCTGGGATGAACTTAGCACACTGGTTCCCCCTATATATGAATTCACTCGAGCTACAAGATTAGCAACTAGGTCCCACCCATTCACTGTGAAACCAATAAATTGTAAACGCAAATTCTATTGCAGCAGCTTCTTTTCTCGCACTTCCGCCTGTGGAATTCCCTTCCATTTACTTGTTTTCTGGACAGCTATAATCTCCAAGAATTTAAATGTAGAGTCAATAGTCATTTCCTATCTCAATAACTTGCATCTTCTCTTTTTTCCTCTCATCCTCCTTTTCTAGTCCACTCCACTCTCATCAATATTCGCATACTTCTCCTACTCTCTTCCTGACACCCCCTGTAACCTATTACTCTTTCTCATAACTTCTCTTACGTAAACCCTGCATAACATAGGCAGTAAACTACCTTGCTTGAGGCGATATGATTATAAAAAAAAATCCTGGCTTTATTTTTTAATTGTGGTGAGTATAAAACTTAGACTGTTTTTGTAAGCTCTGCTATTTAATTTGTGATGATTATGTATTAATAAGATGTTAAGGAAAGGTAGAAGTTTGTTTATTTCAAATTCATGTGTGAATTCGATGATAGATTTAGCATTATAAAGTTTCATCATTATGTATTTTATATTATGAGGATATAATAAAGGAAGGTCATTTATGTAACTTAGGTGAGTGTAAGTTTTAGATATGATGTGATTAAATGGGCCGAAGTCTGAGAAAAACAAGTCATTATATTTTTCAGATGAGGTAGTATTTACAGTATTTACATTATTCGGACTATTGTCCTCATCTTTGTTGCCATTTGTACGACGTTTAATAATAGATCATTCTATTTATCTATATTTTTGGGATGAGGTAGTATTTACAGTATTTACATTATTCGGACTATTGTCCTCATCTTTGTTGCCATTTGTACGACGTTTAATAATAGATCATTCTATTTATCTATATTTCAGAGATGAGGTAGTATTTACAGTATTTACATTATTCGGACTATTGTCCTCATCTTTGTTGCTATTTGTGAGACGTTTTGGTTGTTGTAAGCTCCGGCCTTCTTCAGGTGCTATGGATTTCGAGCCAAACCCTTTATTACAATCACTGGGGTATATAATCTTCATTTCGAACAAAATTCTATTTCCACTGGGCAATCTGTCCTTAAGGACACATGGCCTAGTGAATATACATATAGGTTAGTTCCTTACTGGACTCTTAGAGATGTGAGTTCAATATCAGTCTACAGCAGTGGTGAACAAGTAACATTCAGGGTTAGTTGGAGATAACTCATGCGTTCCAATAGAGGCTTTACGCAAGGAATGAGGATGATATACACCAGTGATCGTAATAAAGGGTTAGGTTCAAGATTTGCGCATAACTTTGATCTTCAAATGTTCAAATGCAGTGTCAGTCTGTATCTACTGATGGGGTCTGCTTTTGGTCTTACTCCTTAATAATTTTTCTTAAATTATTATTCTTTCATGGATCTTTGGGCAAATTAATTGAAACAAAACGAATAATGTTTTCTTACGATCTTTCAAACTTTCTTTGATCACGTATGCCTTGTCTCTTGGCAGTGTTATTTTTTTTTCCAATCGCATTTTCCTTCACGTTTTGGACCGATGGGTCGAGTTTGTTTCTTCGCTTTGATGACACGACTGACAGTGGAAAGGTTGACACCAACAATATCCGCAATCTTTCTGTAAGGCTTGCCATTGTGTTCGTGCAGCGTTACAATTTTCACAAGGTTCTTTGGAGTAGCGTCCATCGCATAAATATGCATAGAAAAAATAATCAAAATAATCAAAATAATCAAAAGATTTCTGAGAGTGATCAAAATCTGATTCAACCACGATTTCCGCAATATTTTTCAAGCTCAAAAAATTTCATCATACACCCCGAAAATAGATTCATAACACTACACACCACTGCGCAAATGACCTAATCTGAGGAAATAAAATAGATGTGGCTTCCCTCTACTTAAATATTTTCGTGGCTTCTGCTCTGACAAATTTAAGTCACTGGTGTCCCCCCCCACTACAAGAATTTACTCAGGCAACCAGTAAATTCCACCCTTTGTACAGTTAGATTGACCAAACGAAGGCGGCAATTCTACTTCTCAGCTTCTTTTCTCGCACTCCCTGCCTGTGGAACTCCCTTCCTTATACTTACTTTCCTGATGGTTGCAACCGCCAGGAACTTAAATGCAAAGTCAATTCCCATCTCTTATCCATTTAAGTCCAGCCCTTTCTACATCACCTTGTATATCTTGTTCTTTTCCTTTCTCTCTACCTTCGTAACTGTCTTCACTCCTGTGTTCACATCCTTCTGTTGCCCTTTCTCTTTCACCCCCTGTAGCTGGTTCGTCGTTGTCTTCACTCCCCTCCTGCCTAATACTTCAACTCTCTTATGTAACTCCAGCCCTTTCTACATCACCCCATGTATCTTGTTCTTTTCCTTTCTCTCTACCTTCGCAACTGTCTTCACTCCCGTGTTCATATCCTTCTCTTGCCCTTTCTCTTTCACCCCCTGTAGCTGGTTTGTCGTTGTCTTCACTCCCCTCCTGCCTAATACTTCAACTCTCTTATGTAACTCCAGCCCTTTCTACATCACCCCATGTATCTTGTTCTTTTCCTTTCTCTCTACCTTCGTAACTGTCTTCACTCCTGTGTTCACATCCTTCTGTTGCCCTTTCTCTTTCACCCCCTGTAGCTGGTTTGTCGTTGTCTTCACTCCCCTCCTGCCTAATACTTCAACTCTCTTATGTAACTCCAGCCCTTTCTACATCACCCCATGTATCTTGTTCTTTTCCTTTCTCTCTACCTTCGTAACTGTCTTCACTCCTGTGTTCACATCCTTCTGTTGCCCTTTCTCTTTCACCCCCTGTAGCTGGTTCGTCGTTGTCTTCACTCCCCTCCTGCCTAATACTTCAACTCTCTTATGTAACTCCAGCCCTTTCTACATCACCCCATGTATCTTGTTCTTTTCCTTTCTCTCTACCTTCGTAACTGTCTTCACTCCTGTGTTCACATCCTTCTGTTGCCCTTTCTCTTTCACCCCCTGTAGCTGGTTCGTCGTTGTCTTCACTCCCCTCCTGCCTAATACTTCAACTCTCTTATGTAACTCCAGCCCTTTCTACATCACCCCATGTATCTTGTTCTTTTCCTTTCTCTCTACCTTCGTAACTGTCTTCACTCCTGTGTTCACATCCTTCTCTTGCCCTTTCTCTTTCACCCCCTGTAGCTGGTTTGTCGTTGTCTTCACTCCCCTCCTGCCTAATACTTCAACTCTCTTATGTAACTCCAGCCCTTTCTACATCACCTTGTATATCTTGTTCTTTTCCTTTCTCTCTACCTTCGCAACTGTATTCACATCCTTCTCTTGACCTTTCTTGTTCATCCCCTGTAGCTGGAACGTATTTGTCTTCACTCCTGCCTAAAGCCTTAACTCTCTTATGTAGCACCCTGCCCTTGCACATTAGTGGCGGTACCGCCTTACTTGGGGTGAAATGATTAAAAAAAACAGTATACCCTGTTACTTCAGTTTGTCTAAAACTGACCGTATTTTGAAAGAAAGGAAACCAAAGTAGTTGTTTTAATAAGTTACACGAGGGCGGTGTGGTGCAGTGGCTATCGGCTCGGAACGAGAAATCGGGGAGCCAAGTTCGAATTCCAGTTGAATTCATTGAATTCACTTAAGCGCAAATACCCTTGGGAAAGGTATTAATCCGTCTCTTCCTTCCAGTTATGGGTTAAATAACAGAACAGATTGGGTCCTATAGCCTTGGCTGGCAACCAGTCTACCGCAGAAAGCAATAGCAACCTACTGCGGGATAATCTTCTGCCCATTCAGTCATGTCTCTTTCGAGACATGATCGCCCAAGCGTGTTTCACGTATAGCACTTATCTGAGTGACACGAGGACATACTCAGTAAACCCTTGTTTTTTTTTAGTGGCTTTGCTGCCTTGAATGGGGTGATGAGGTTTTACAAAAAGGAAGGCGGGCTCTTTTTAGTCATCTTTGACCTTGTTATGTTTTCAATAGAATTTTGTTTGACTCAGTATAATATTCCTAAAACCCTAATGATTAGAAATGTGATGTCTGTTTATTCAAATACGTATGCAGAGAATTGTAGATTACATGAAAAGGCCATTGTGTCTTCGGTGAAAAGTCTAGACTGATGTCAACGAAGCAGAGCACGTAATCTGTCTATTGCATTAGCTTCCTTTATAAGGGATTAGTGGTAATCGGATTAACTTTAAAAAGTTCTCAAAATTAAAAAGTCTAAGATATAAGCCAAAATGTGTACTTCGCAAAGTAAATATTTCAAGTTTATTTTTTGACAATAACGTAACTGAAATTTCAAGAATTTAAGGTTACATTTTTAATATTTTAAAAGCTTAACTTTAGTTAACTATAAAATACATTAAGAATTAAATAATCTCTATATATAAAAGGTAAGATGTTTGGGTGTGTGTCTATCTGTCTGTCTGTCTGTCTGTCCTTTATAAAAATCCACAATTTTTATCCGATTCTTACCAAATTTCACACAAATATTCTTTAGGCTTCCGGTCAGATCATGGGCTACTTATCTTTTCCGATTTCTTCCCAATATTGGAAATCGATAACCCGATATTCGATCAAGATCAGGATTTCAGCAGTTTTATCGTGGTTCTTGCTGCAGAATTTTCTCTAACTTGGTAAAATTATAGTTTTTAGTCTCAAACATTAGCAGATCTTCTTAGACGACGCATTTTCCACGATATCGGAAATCGATACACTCCTCCCCGCCGATATTCTATCGAATCTGATCAAAAACCGACATTCAGCCATCAATATGCCTTATTTACTCCAATTTTACTCCCGATGGCTTTGATAAGTTTTCGTGGACTTACTTAGGTTAGTTTATCCTTGGATGACTTATTTGACCCCAATATTGGAAATCGATACACCGATATCCTATCTGGTCTGATCGAAATCAAGTTTTCAGCTCTTTTATTTTGGTTTTGCTTCGGGTTTTACTCTAAGTATGTATAATTGTAGTTCTTAGTCTCAGCCATGATACCATTTACTCAGAGGACTTATTTAGCCTTCAAAGTTCAGTTTGCGACGAAAACTTATTTGACATCGATACTGGAAATCAAAATTTGACTTACATCCATTCATTTTTCTTTCAGTCTAGGGTTTTGCTTTAACTGGAAACAACTATTGCTTTTTAGTCTTTCGTGCCAACGTCCAAAGAGTTTGAGCTCCAGGACCATGGATTAGTTTTGAAGTTTTCATTACACCCGAGCAACGCCGGTCTATACTGCTAGTATCTAATAAATACAAATAGTTAATTAATCTTGGTACCAGAGATTACATTCACGTGACAAAAGTTATGAGCTAGCAGTATTTTTGTACAGAGTTATTCACTATGTACAAGGCCTGGGAGCCACTCGAGGTAGTTTGAGTTACTGAGTAAGAGGTACAGCTAATGCGGATATGTGTGGAAGGTAACGGTTAACTTTAGATTTGAAAAGGTTAAGATTGTAGTGATTGGGGAAGCAACCTCTTGGGAGTCGGTTTCACAAGGAAAAGGTTCGTGGGAAAAAGATTACGTATAATTATTATTCCACTATCTGTTGATATTGAAATCTATATTTTCAAGGACTGTTTTTCTTCTCCATGGCAATGAAGACCGAACACAGTAAGAATAACATAGGAAAAAATGTTGTTTTTTCTCTTCTGATGCGATCGCCATATTTACATGACTCTGCACAAAATTGTTACTGTCTTTTACTATCGCTGCAAGGCTGAAAGCTTAAGTTTTCTCGGTCGGACTTAGAATGAAGTTTAAATAAAAAAATACACTTGGTTATTTGATCAGGCGTATATAATTTGATTCCGCTGAAATATTTAGTCTCTTATCACTCACCCTGTCATACATAAGAAAACGATATATAATTCACAGTTTTGGAGATACTTTAAACTGAATTTAAAACATTTGGTAATCTCACAAATTTTGATTCCAAAAGGTACAATATGTCTTTGTAGAGAAAGTGCAGCGTGAGTTAGAGGACAGACACATGGACGGACAGATCCACGGACGTACATATACACGGACGGATGGATGGACAGAAACATAGAAGGAAAGACACGTGGACGGTCAGACACATGATTGGACAGACACACGGACGGACAAACACACGAACGGACAGACACACGACGGAGAGACATATGGACGGACAGAAACATAGAAGGAAAGACACGTGGACGATCAGACACATGGTCGGACAGACATATGGAGAACAGACACACGAACGGACAAACACACGGACGGACAGACACATGGACGAACATGCACACAAACGGAGAGACACACTGACGGACAGACATACGAACGGACAGACACACGGACGGACAGACACATGGACGGACAGACACACGTCAGACAGACATATGGACGGACAGAAACATAGAAGGAAAGACACATGGACGGTCAGACACATGAACGGACTGACACACGAACGGACAGACACATGGACGGACATACGAACGGACAGACACACGTCGGACAGACATATGGGCGGACAGAAACATAGAAGGAAACAGAAACATAGACACATGGACGGTCAGACACATGTTCGGACAGACACATGGACGGACAGATATACGAACGGAGAGACATACGGACGGACAGACACACGAACGGACAGACATATGGACGGACAGAAGCATAGAAGGAAAAACACGTGGACAGACAGACACATGGACGAACAGACACACGGACGGATAGTCACATGGTCGCACAGACACAAGGGCGGTCAGGCAGAGTTTGTTGTGAACTGAAGTCTTTTTTTGCAGTGATTTTTAACCTTTACTTTCGGCGGAGTTTCGACTGTGTCATTACTTTCCGCCCGAAGGCAGATGGTTTGACAACACGCATCCAATAGGCGTAGTCCTGTAATATAACAATCTGACCCCACCCGAGAAGAAGGCTGTTGCAAGCGGGGTTGTTTTCCGGTCGTTGAAAGGAACGGATGTTTGTTTGACCTTATTTCCGGCAGTAGCGGAAATGGCTACAAGAGGCAGACAGAACAGGTGTCTCTGAGAATTACGTGGGCGTGCGTGGGCGAGGCAAAATCCGGAAGTACCGGTTTGGAGATTATAAAAAGACCTCGGCGCACGGATTTCAGACAGAGAGAGACGAGACAGAGGCAGACGAGAGAGCCAGACCAGACCAGAGGAGCAACAGATACGACCCCCCGTCAACCCCTGGAAGCGCGCTCTCACTCTCTGTTCACTAGGCTACACGGTTCATCGTCATTAATAAAAATATAACTTATATTTTTATATATATGCGTGTTTGTTGTTTATTGATATACAACAGTCCTAGGCGTCCCCCGCCTTAGTTGTATTACTGTGAACCAAGATGTATGCATATTCATTACATCGTAAAGTATAGCAGGGCAAATGAGGTACTTGCCGAAACGGTACAGGGAACCGACCAGTTCCCAAGCATTTTTGGCGCTGGATCGTATATAGGAGTTCTACATGAGGTCTGGGTTCAGCTTAATACCCAGTAGGCGCTCAAGGTAAGAGAACTCCCTGAGGAGACATTCGTTCATCACATTTGATGTAAGTTCTGGGTCTGATCGATGATTGTGGAATGTCACTAGTTTTGATTTTGGGCCGTTAACTGTGGCTAGCCAGTTTCCCCATTGAGGTCTAGATTTAGCTCAGAAGAGAAATCGCTTGCCAAACGCTGCTCATCGACGGCTTTAGAGATGAACCCATATACCGGTGAATCACCAGCATAAATATCCACACTTATACTTTTAGGATGCGCATTGTGGTGAAGTAGTTATCGGCTCAGAATGTAGAATCGGAGAGCCGCGTTCGAATTCCAGTTAAACTCATCACATTCACTTACGCGCGAATACCTTTGGGAAGGTATTAATCCATGTCTTCACAGCTATGGGTTGAATAGCAAAACAGATTGGGTTCTATATCCTTGGCTGACAACCGTTCTAATGCACAAAGAAATGGCAACCTACTGTAGGAAAATCTTCTGCCTTCTCAGCGTGTTGGCGCTTATGGCTGACTGATTTATATCTGAACGGCAGCACAGTAAATGAGAAACATGGAAGAAACTATTACCAAGATGGAAAGAAGTTACTTTGTTCATATCTATCTATCTATCTATCTATCTATCTATCTATCTATCTATCTATCTATCTATCTATACCTTTAAATTAACACTCTATCTATCTATCTATCTATCTATCTATCTATCTATCTATCTATCTATCTATACATTTAAATTAACACTCTATCTATCTATCTATCTATCTATCTATACCTTTAAATTAACACTCTATCTATCTATCTATCTATCTATCTATCTATCTATCTATCTATCTATCTATCCCTTTAAATTAACAATCTATCTATCTATCTATCTATCTATCTATCTATCTATCTATCTATCTAAGTCTGTTCATATCTGTCTATATATCTAACTCACTCTTTTTATATCTATCTATCTATCTATCTATCTATCTATCTATCTATCTATCTCTGATGTTGTTGTAGTGCAATGGTCTCTTTCAATCCATCACTAACTAGGTAGAACATTTTCCCGCACGTAGATTGTCATTTCGCTCTGCAGTAGGCTGGTTGCCAACCAAGGCAACAGAACCCAATCTGTTCTGCTATTTAACCCATACCTGGAAATAGAAGAGATTGATTCTACCTTTCCCAAGGGTATTTGCACGTAAGTGAATGCAACGAATTCATCTGGAATTCGAACTCGGCTCTCTAGTTTCTCGTTCCTAGCCGATATGCATTGCACCAGAACGCACGAATCTATTAGTCCGAAATACATCGATGAATTGATTCATCAGACTCTGCTATATATATATATATATATATATATTGCCAGTCATTTACGTTATAATTAGCTTCGTCTAGATCCCAGGTGAGGGACTTCTGTTCTCAAATTCCATGGAAACTAAATATCGCCGCATTCCATTGGAATATGATGTCGCTTATCTATTACCACAGACAATATTAGCTTTTGGATGCGATGATTAAGTAACAAAGCTCATTCACTGCGATGATAGAAGCGGCTGGTAAGGCAATTCGTCAGCTATTTCCGTTGCACTGTAATGTGCGGCTAACAGTTTCGTTCAAACAAAAAAAGTACTAAACTGTTACGTAATATCAATCTTTCTGCATGGCAGTAATTGCTGGACAATTTTCTCACGAATTATGAGGGGACTAGAGGTATCAGAAAAGTGGCTCTACAGTAGGATGTTGAGGATACCATGGACAAACAAATGAAAAATGATGAAGTTTTAGAGAAAAAAGAAAAAAAGGAAATTTATACTTAACATCAGGAAGAGACAATTTAAATTTCTATGGTAAATAACGAGAAAAGCGGGTTTAGAACATCCGATACTCACTGGAAAATTGAAAGTACGATGGAAACAACGCATAACCTACTTAGAGAGTTTCAGTAAATGGATTGAGAAACAACAAAAAGACAGAATTTATTAAGAGCTACAAAGGACAAGAAATTGTGGAGAGCCATGATTGCCAACATACTGAAAGGCACATACAAGAAGATAATGGTTCATGTGTTACAGACAGATTTTTTTCGCCTGAATACATTTTGCACATATACAAATCAACCATCCGACCGTGCATAGAATACTGTTGTCATATCTGGTCAGGCGCCACTGCTATTCATCTCAGTGTTCTCGACAGGCTCCAGTGGAGAATCTGTTATGTGATTGGTCTCGACCTGGCAGCTCGACTCTGGCCATTTTCTCATCGGTGAGATGTTGCTTCTTTCTGTTTCTTCTATAAATATTTTCAGGGCTTTTGCTCCGACGAACTTGGGTCCCTGGTGCCTCCTCCACAAGAATTTACTCGGGCAAACAGACTAGCAACAAGGTCTCACCCTTTTACAGTTAGATCAACCAAATGCAGGCGACAATTCTATTCCATCAGCTTCTTTTCTTACGCTTGCTGCCTGTGGAACTCCCTTCCATATACTCGCTTTCCTGACGGTTATAACCTCCAGAAATTTAAATGCAAAGTCAATTCCCATCTCTTATCCACTTAACTCCACTTCTTTTCTACATCACCTCGTGTATCTTGTTCTTTTTCTTTCTCTCTACCTTCGCAACTGTCTTCACTCCTGTGTTCCCATCCTTCTCTTGCCCTTTCTCTTTCACCCCCTGCAGCTAGTTCGTCTTTGTCTTCACTCTATTCTTGCCTAATGCTTCAACCCACTGCACATCAGTGGCATTAACGCTCTGCTTGGGGTGAAATGATTAAAAAAAAAAAAGACTGAAAGAAGCCATAGGTCTAATTTGTCGACAAGGTATATACGAGTAGGTGAATTTTTTTATTTGAGAAGTCAATTTTTTTTTTTTAACCATTTCACCCCGAGCAAGGCGGAAACGCCACCGATGTGCAGAGGGCTACATGAATGTAAAAAGATTAATTAGAAAAGAGTGAGGAGTACAAACTAGTTAGAAAGGAGCAATAGAAAGCTGAAAAAGCAGGTGCAATAACAGATACATAGGTGGAGAGAAAGGGAAGGTTATACGGGGGTGGGGAGAGAGCTAATGTCCAGTGGTTAGTAGATGAGTATTGACTTTGCATTTAAATTTCTGGCGGTTGTAGCCGTCAGGAAAGCATGAATATGGGAGCGAGTTCCACAGGCGGGAAGTGCGAGAGAAGAAGCTGCAGGAGTAGAATTGTCGTCTGTATTTGGCTAACCTGACTGTGAATGGGTGGGACCCAGTTGCCAGTCTGGTTGCACGAGTAAACACCTGTTGAGGAGGCAACAGTGACTTAAGTTCGTCCGAGCAGAAGCCATGAAAGTATTTATAGAACAGACAAAGGGAAGCCACATTTCGACGGTGGGGAAGTGGCTGCAGTCGAGCCGCCAGATCAGTACCTATCACATTACAGACTCTCCTTTGGAGCCTGTCAAGAACACTGAGGAGAACAGCAGGGGCGCCTGACCATAAATGGCAGCAGTACTCCATGCACGGACGGATGGTTGACTTGTATATATGCAGGATGGATTCAGGCGGAAAAAACATCCTGGATCGACAAAGTGACCCAACCTTCTTTGGATGAATTATCGTCTAAATGATCCGAAAATGAAAATAACACTGACATCTCATTTTAGCAGATGTACAGGGTGCGATGGATGAATTATCGTCTAAATGATCTGAAAATGAGAATGACAGTGACATCTCATTTTAACAGATATACAGGGTGCGATGGATAATCTATTTTTTCGAATGATATATTTTTATTCCTATAACTTTATCAAAATAAGTTTATTGAGTTTTATATTTTGGAATTTTATAATTTACCTTTGTGTCCTTATTTTTCCTTGATAAAATGTTTTATGAAGTTTTAAAATATGTGAAAAAAACTTTTCTTAACATCGTTCTGATCTTTATGCTCGCTACTGTATTTGCAAAAAATTACACATAAATAATTAGAATTAACAATGACTGAATTTACTCAATAAAATCGATATTGGCTTCCACACAGCCTCCAACTTCGAAATCTCCTGCAATTCTTTAGTACGTTCTCCTTGTTTAAACTGGTGAATGCTGCCATAATCCTTGCCTTCAGTTTATCTTTGGTGTTAGAAAGAGTTTTGTTGGTCTCTCACTCAACTCTGTCCCACACATAATAATCAAGGGGGTTGCAGTCTAGGGAGTTAGGTTGCCAGATGTAAGGGGGTGATGTGGTCGCAGAAATTGCCTGACAGCCATTACTGGGTTCTTCTGCTTCTGTAGCATGGTTCAGTCTTTTTTGACATAATATCTTCCAGCAGCCACCCTCTTGATCAAGGGTAGCACTGCTCCCTTAAAGCACTTGATGTAAGACTCAGTGTTAGTCTGAAGCCCTGTAGAAAGATGAATGGAGGTATAATGTTGCCATAACTAGTGATCCCTTAAGCATCTTTGTAATCAACACTAATGTAGCCCCAAGTCAATCCTGGTCTTTGCCAATCAATAATGTAGCCCTGCATCCCCACCATGCTGGGCTTCAAGTTGTATGACGTTTCAGCCGTTGTATGCTCCGGACTTCTTCACGTGCTAGGGATTTTGAACCAAACCCTTTATTACAATCACTGGTGTATATGAACCCCATTCCTTGCAAGATGCTTTGATTGGAAGTCATGAGTTATCTCCCTCTAACGCTGCACGTTATGTGTTCACTGCTGTGGCCTGGTATTGAACTCACAACTCTAAGAGTCGAGTGTGAAACCAACCAACGTCTATATCCACTTGGCCATGTGTCCTTAAGATGACAATGACCTCCAGATGCCTTTTGAAATCTCCTGCAACTCTTCTAAAAGGTTCTAAGTTGGTGAATACTGCCATAATGCTTCCGTTCAGTTCATCTTTGGTGTTACAAAGAATTTTGGTAGTCTCTCACTCAACTGTGTCCCACACATAATAATCAAGGGGGGTGCTGTCTGGGGAGTTAGGTAGCAAAATGTAAGGGGTGATGTGGTCGCAGAAATTGTCTGACTGCCATTACTGGGTTCTTCTGCTTGCGTTGCACGATGCAGAAGCTTGTTGCCAGACATAAGGTCTTCCAGCAGCCATCCTCTTGACCCAGGGACTGTAAGCACACACACACACACACACACACACACACACATTGAGTTTCACTAATTATTTGAGGCTTAAGGACACATCATTTGAAACACCAATTCCCATACAATCATCAAAGTTCAGCCATGTCAAGCCTGGTCAGTAACTTGATAGGTGACTGCTTAGAAATACCAGATGCTGTAACCTTGGATATGCAGGTGGTGTAATGGAAAATGGCTCAGAATTCATCTTTGGTGTTACGAGGAGTTTTTTTTTTTTTTGTTTGTTTCTTGTAGACTAGGGAGTTGAGTAGCCCGATGTAAGGGGTGATGTGGTCGCAGAAATTGTCTGACAGCCATGACTGGGTTCTCCTGCTTGTGTGACATGGTGCAGAGTTCTGTTGCCAGACAAAAAAATCTTCTAGCAGCCACCCTCTTGACCCAGGCAATCCTTATCACCTCAATGCTCTTGATGTAGTTTTCAGCGTTGAGTCTGAATCCCTGTGGGAAGATGCATAGTTCAATAACCTTAGCATTGTTGGAGCCTCAGCTATACTTGTCAATTTGGCCTTGTGTCAAAATAACCGAAGTTCCCAGAATTTAAATATCAGAAGGTTGAAAGTTGGATGTTGAAATGTAGAAGGATAAAATATTTCGTTCCTACAGTAAAGTATTATAAAATGTTTATTAACAGAATAACAAAATTGTAAGAAGAAAAATTAAATGCTCATAGAGAAAATGCATGTAGTTAATTGTTCAAAGAGAAATGTAAGTATTAAAAATGTTCCACGGAAATTAAGAGTTCATAGTTGATAGTAGCAAGTAGCTAAGTGTCCCGATGCGTATAGTAAAGTCTTATGTTCTTTTTCCTTTTTTGGTTAGTTGGCGACAGGGTGAGAATAAAGGTGAAACAAATAAAGAAATTGTACTTATCGGAGACAGTTAGAATGTCCTGTTGTTGTGGTTTTCTTTGGTGGCGTAGAGTGAAAATGGAGAAAGAAAAATTGGAAGTAAAGGTAGAGATAATGTATGTCGGCGAGATGTGATCGAGTCAGTTTGAAGTTTCTTCCTTACATTGATGACGAGATGTTATCAGATAACGCTCCCATTCTGACTGATTTGACCGGTCACGGAACGTGGTTAAATAGTGTATTATTGTCATGTGAACGGCTCCAGCTGCATTTTCATGTTAGGTGTGAAAAAAATGTTGACTGGCGTCATAGATCAATTTTCTATTTCCTATTCAAGCAGGATCCAGAATTTTACTTTCACACTGACTTGTGAAATTGGCCTTGGTCTGGGTTTTTTTTCAAAATGCTTTTGAAAAATTTTGTGGGTGTGCAATTTTACTTTGTGTGTTTTAGTTAACTTTTGGATGAGATAAAATTTGTATCCTATACCATCAATAGTGATCACTCCAAACACCTTCGTAATCACCATTAGACTCATTTAACTCTTTCCGAACCCTCTGTACCACCCTCAGATTGATACCCGAACACTGAAATGTACGTGTTGTAGTTTTCGGTGCTAATGCCAAGCAGTACATGTTTTGAGATTTCTGGCAGAATGAATTCTGTCATGGTGCTCTTTTTCTCACAAAAGGTGCTCAACTGACCCTACTATACTGTACTGTACTACGAAACGAAAACACAAATGTGCGAAATTAAAACGGCGACAATTTACCTATCGCAGCCTGTATTGTGGTACAGAAAAGATATAATGTGGTGAAATGAAAAACGAATGTGTAAATGATGAAAAAAGAAAAGGATGAGGCGAGAAAGATAGACAGAGAGAGAGAGAGAGAGAGAGAGTGTAATAAAGTGATTGGAAGGAAGACAGTGATATGTCAAGAGGTGGGAGATGGTATGGAGGAGGTTGTAGACATTTTGACATCGTCTTTTGTACGTCTAATGGCGATATCCGATTGGCTGAGTTCTTCGTGACGTTTCTCTTCTGGGGACGCGTTTCCGCCACGCCAGTTGTGTTAATTCTCTCCACCAGCAAACATGACTAAGTCTTTATGTGATAGAAGCAATAATCCAAAGCGACAACTACAATGGATTTGCGACTGATACGAGTCATTTGTCGACACAAATGTTTCTTCATAAATTATATGGTTCAGGATATACTACAAATAGTATTACAGATACATGCAATGTATGACATACACACAGCCTCTCACTTCCTCTCTCTCTCTCTCTCTCTCTTTGTATATAAATACACACACACGCACGCACACACACAGATATATACATATATATATATATATATATATATAGAGAGAGAGAGAGAGAGAGAGAGAGAAATATCCTTTTTATTTTTATGTCTGCACTATCTAAGAATTTAAATTTAAAGTCAATATTCATCTTCACTCTCACTAAATTGCATCCTCTCTCTCTCTCTCTCTCATCCTCTCATCTCATTTCTCACCCCTCTCCTACCCCCTGTTTTCTGTCAATCTTTCTCATAATTTTCCTCCTTTGTAACCCCCTACACAACAGTATAATGTCTTGCCTGGGGCAATACCATTATGAAATATATATATATATATATATATATATATATATATATATAAAGGAAAACTCAACACGTCATTTCGATTGGTTATAAACTATTGCTCATTTTAATGAGTTTAATTAGCTCATTTCATCAGACCTTACAATATTCCTTCCATCTGGTACAAAATTTCTGCCGGAATTAGTCTTTTCTTAAAATGAAGAGAGGGATAACAATAATAATAATAATAATAATAATAATAATAATAATAATAATAATAAAATTACAAACAAAAACTAACAATAAAAATAAGGGGAAAGAGGAGAAAGAAGGAAAGAAGGAAAAAAGAAGTCAATATATATATATATATATATATATATATATATATATATATATATATATATATATGAACTTGTTTTCGTTAAGGAAGATTTTATTAATTTTTGATTTAATTTTTCGAGTATTCTGACATTTTTCCTTTTTGCTGGAGATAAGGAATGTAAAAATGTTCCATAATATTCGACTTTCCAAGTGCTTTCAGCCTTGTCACAGGCCATTTTCAGGGATGCTATTTTTCCGGTGTTGTTACGCCCTCATATTTGACTGTAAAGTATTTTTTGTGTCTTAGCGCTTTTTTGAAGAGGAGAGCTCTTTTCACGTGATAGACGCGGCTGAGAATCGTATGAGCGTCAAGATAAAAAAAAAAAAAAGATTAAATCAATAATTAATAAAATCTGCCTTGTCGGTCGTTTTTAACGAAACATATTTAAATGAAACAGTCTATTGTCTTTAGAAAAACTATATCTAAATACTTCTGCCTGTCAAAGTATAAGGACACACACACTTATATACACACACGCACACACACACACACACACACACACACACACACACACACACACACACACACACACACACATATATATATATATATTTTAATTCAGATACTTCAATCCAAGGGAAAAAAGCAGGAAGGTAAATTCCAAAAAACCCGATCCTAATTAATATTAAAAATTTTATTTTAATATTAAAAAATGATACAGGAAGAGAGCTCCATGTAATAAAATATTACAGAGCAAATATAAATTAAAAAAGGATTAATTCAATGATGTTGAATGGCCATTTCGATATGAAGATCCCCAAACTCCAGTTTCTGAAAGGATTTTTCTGTTGCTGAGGTGATGTGTTATCCCCCGTGGGGATCTTCATATCGAAATGGCCATTCAAAATCTTTGAATTAATCCTTTATATATATATATATATATATATATATATATATAAACAAACAGGATATCATATTTTATTCCTTTTTTTCCTTTCTTTTAATTTTAGACCTCAGACATCTTTCGGCCAAGACTTATTCATAGGACATTTTATTTTTTTAATCGTTTCACCCCGAGCAAGGCATTTCACTACCACTATGGCGCAGAAGGTTACATAGAGGGGAAAGTGGTGAGAAAGGATGGTTAGATATAGGAAATGTCAGAAGGAGAGTGATAGACGGGTAAGGATACCGAGAATGAGGCTTGAGTAGATGGGGAGAGTTTTGGGAAAAGAGATGCAAGTTAGTGTGCTAGGAGGTGTCTATTGACCTTACATTTAAACTCCTGGAGATTGTAGCTGTCGGGAAAGCAGACATGCGGAAGGGAATTCCACAGGTTGGAAGTGCGAGAAAAGAAGCTGTTGGAGTAGAATTTGCGGTTACATCTTATCTGTTTTACTGTAAAAGGGTGGGATCTAGTTGCTAATCTAGTATCTCGTGTAAATTCATACCTAGGCGGCACCAATGATCTAAGTTTATCGGAGCAGAAGCCGTGAAAGTATTTATAGAAGAGACACAGGGAAGCCACGTCACGCCGGTGAGAGAATGGTTGCAGCCGGTTACAGATTCTCCTTTGTATTTTGTCAAGAAGCCCAAGGAGAGCAGCAGGGGCACCCGACCAGATGTGGCAGCAGTATTCAATACACTGGCGGATGGTAGATTTATATATGTGCAGGATAGATTCAGACGGGAAAACTGCACAGAGAACCGACTTTCATAGCAGCGGATTTGGCAATGGATTCGATATAGTCATTCCATTTGAGGTCCGCCGAGAGTGTAAGGCCAAGGAGGCTTAGTGTTTTACTCTCTGGGAGGCAAGCCTGTACCATGCTAATGGGAGGTAGATGCGATTGTCTATGGTGGTTAGTTGATAGCAGCTTCGTTTTAGAAGCATTGAAATTTACGAGCCATTTCCTACCCCAGTCCACTACGGATTGGAGGTCCTTTTCAAGCTCAGAGCGAGGTTCGCTTTGTCGCCCACACCAGGGTTTTGATCGAGGCGAAAGTAAATTGTAGTGTCATCGGCGTACATGCCTACTTGGAATCTAATGGCATCGGGGAGATCATTAATGTAGATCGGAAAGAGCGTAGGATCTAGGATAGAGCCTTGAGGGACGCCCGCTTTCGTATGGTAGTTTTGGGAGGCATGTCCATTTATTACTACCTTCAATGTGCGGTTAGAGAGGAATGACTGGATGAGGTCAAACAAATGTCCAGTTACACCGTAGCTCCGCAGTTTGCATAAAAGGCCAGCATGCCAGACTCTGTCGAACGCTTTAGAGATATCCAAGACAACGTTTCGGGCTTCGCCATTCTTGTCAAGAGCCTGGTATCGTTATCATATCAGTAGTAGACCTGGTGAAGTGAAGACCGTACTGTTTGTCCGAGAGAAGCCTGTGTGCCGTGAGATGCGAAATCATCTCGGCGTTGAAAATGGCTTCGAAAACTTTGCCGAAGTTCGGAAGGAGACTGATAGGGCGGTAATTAACGGGGTCTGAGGGTTCGCCAGTATTCTTAAATATAGGAACTACAGTGGAGGACTTCCAACAGGCAGGAAAGCAGAAAGCAGATAGGCAGAATTTATAGAGTCTAGAGAGGACAGAGGAGAGTTCTGGGGCACATTTCTTCAGGACTATGATTGGGATTCCGTCCCCACCGCTCGCTTTGTGAGGGTCAAGTTTTGAGATTATCTTAGAGCCATCTTCAGAGAGGTCACCAAGACGGTAACACAATGACATACACCATCAGCGACGATTTTATTTTGTGTTGACATAAAACTCCGCTAGGCAACGGCAATAGTTACCAAAAATAACAGACGCAGTTCACAAATTTTCATGCGGTTCTCTGACGTCACACCACGTGATAGCGCGAAATGACAACAAAACCATATATTCAAATGCAATGTAACGTGTTATGACCAGATTTAAAAGTGATTTTAAGTTTGTTATTTTTGGTAACTATTGCCGTTGCCTAGCGGAGTTTTATGTCAACACAAAATAAAATCGTCGCTGATGGTGGATGTTATTGTGTTACCGTCTTGGTGACCTCTCTGGAGATGGCTCATGTGAGCCGAAAGCTTAGAAACAAATTAATAAAAAATTATCCAAATGTTGGTGAATTTTTGTCTTTATTTTCAACTGAAATTAAAGCCAAAATACGACGTTTAGAACGGCTCATGATTAACCATAATACAAATTCATTGTCTTTTATATTTAACAGTATATGTTTAGAAAATTATTTGCTGCCTCGATACACTAAATATATAGGTGTAGAGGTACATCCCTTGTTCCCTGCTTAGGATGTGGTCTCCGGCTTCCTCTTTTCCAATCTTTTCACTTTCCTTATTTTGTTTTTCAATTGGAGTAGATAGACTGAACTATCGCCCGGTTCACCCACTCTTGACCAGATCTGACTGTCTTTCGTTAAGTTCGTAAGGCTTTCTCTTTTCAAATCTTCTCACATTGTTTTTTGTTTTTTTTTTCAATTGGAGTAGATAGACTAAACTATCGCCCGATTCACACTCCACCCACATCTATTGAACAGGTGAAGAGGCTCATCGCTTGTTCCCTGTTTAGGATGTGGTTTCCGGTTTTCTCTTTACCAATCTTCTCACTTTTTTTTTCAAATGGAGTAGAGTAGATAGATCTATCTATCGCCCGGTTCACACTCCACCCACGTCTATTGAACAGGTTAAGAGGCTCATCCCTTGTTCCCTGTTTAGGGTGTGGTTTTTCGGCTTTCTCTTTTCCAATCTTTTCACTTTTCCTTATTTTGTTTTTCAATTGGAGCAGATAGACTGAACTATCGCCTGGTTCACACTCCACCCACGTTTATTGAACAGGTGTAGAGGCTCATCGCTAGTTCCCTGTTTAGGATGTGGTTTCCGGCTGTCTCTTTTCCAATCTTTTCACTTTTCCTTATTTTGTTTTTCAATTGGAGTAGATAGACTGAACTATCGCCCGGTTCACACTCCATCCACGTCTATTGAACAGGTGTAGAGGCTCATCTCTTGTTCCCTGTTTAGGATGTGGTTTCCGGCTTTCTCTTTTCCAATCTTTTCACTTTTCCTTATTTTGTTTTTCAATTGGAGTAGATAGACTGAACTATCGCCCGGTTCACACTCCACCCACGTCTATTGAATAGGTTAAGAGGCTCATCCCTTGTTCCCTGTTTAGGATGTGGTTTCCGGCTTTCTCTTTACCAATCTTTTCACTATTATGTAGCCCCCTGCACATCAGTGGCGTTACCGCCTTGCTCGGGGTGATATGATTAAAAAAAAAAATATCGTAGTAGATAATTTTGATGCCAGAGTGTAACCTCTGCAGACTCTTACTAATTTTTCAATGTCTTTACACATTTTGGTCTAGTATACAGAGCTTCCCATGAGAAATTTCATCCTTGAAATTCCCGGACGTTCATTATGAAATTCGTTTAATATTCGCTTTCATAATATGTTAGGTAGTTCTCCCCAAGCATTAGTAATCTGTCACATAGCGAGTAAGGGTTCAAGTGTAAATTTTGTTTAAAGAAATTGGTCTATCTTTCTTACATTCTTTTAGTTGTTTTTTATTTTTGAAATTAACAAGTCTTGTTCTTTTTTTTTTTTACAATCATATCCCCACAAGTAAGGCAGTCTATTGCCACTATTGTGCAGGGGGTTACAAAGGAAGAAAATTATGAAAAAGAGTGACAGGTTAAAGGGTATGTCAGGAAGTGGGTAAGGGTTAATATACTGAGAGTGGTCTGGACGGAGAAAGAAGCATGAGAGAGAGGATGCAATTTAGCAAAATACGGGATAACTATTGATTTACACTTAAATCGTGGAGATTGTAGCTGTTGGAGAAGCTAGTAAACCGGAATTCCACAGACGGGAATTGCGAGAAAAAATAAAGCTGATGGAGTAGAATTTGCGTTTACATTTTATTGGTTTCACAGTAAAAGGGTGGGTCCTAGTTGCTAATCTTGTGGCTCGAGCAAATTCATGCATAAGGGGAACCGGAGAGCTAAGTTCATCGGAGCAGAAGCCGTGAAAGTACCTGTAGAAGAGACACAGAGAAGCGACATTCAGCCGGTGAGAAAGTGTATGCATCTTGGCGTCCAGATTGAGATCGATCACATAGTTTTTTTTCTGCCAGTAGTAGCGAACGCGTAGCGTGTGCGACGGATGTGCGTTGTGGTGCAGTGGAACGAGAAATCGGGGAGCCGAGTTCGAATTCCAGTTGAATTCATTGCATTCACTTACGCACAAATACCCTTAGGAAAGGTATTAATCCGTCTCTTCCTTCCAGTTATGGGTTTAAAAGCAGGACAGATTGGGTTCTATAGCCTTGGCTGGCAACCAGTCTACCGTAGAATGCAATGGCAACCTACTGCGGGATAATCTTCTGCCCAGTCAGTCATGTCTCTTTCGAGACATGATCGCCCAAGCGTGTATCACGTATGGCACTTAGCTGACTGAATATAATAATTGAAGACATGATTAAGGCTTCTACTGGATATAAAGTGGGGGATCATTTTTATATTGTTATGAAGTAATAAACTGATCCCCCACTAGTTACTACTCACTGATATAATACATCTCTCCCCACTCTAGCTATGAGTCAAATAACAGGACAGATTGGGTTCTATAGACTTGACCGACAACCAGTCTACCGCAGAAAGCAATGGCAACCTACTGCGGGATAATCTTCTGCCCAGTCAGTCATGTCTCTTTCGAGACATGATCGCCCAAGCGTGTTTCACGTATGGCACTTAACTGACTGACATCAGCTTTATGTAGAATATTTTTTATCATTTCATCCCAAGCAAGGCGTTAACGCCACTAATGTGCAGGAGGTTACATAAGAGAGTTGAAGTATTAGGCAGGAGGAGAGTGAAGACAACGACAAACCAGCTACACCGGGTGAAAGAGCAAGAGAAGTATGTGAACACAGGAGTGAAGACAGTTGCGAAGGTAGAGAGAAAGGAAAAGAACAAAATACACGGGGTAATGTAGAAAGGGCTGGAGTTAAGTGGATAAGAGATGGGAATTGACTTTGCATTTAAATTCTTGGAGGTTATAACCATCAGTAAAGAAAGCAAGTATATGGAAGGGAGTTCCACAGGCGGAAAGCGCGAGAAAAGAAGCTGATGGAATAGAATTGTCGCCTGCATTTGGTTGATCTAACTGTAAAAGGGTGAGACCTTGTTGCCAGTCTGGCTGTCCGAGTAAATTCTTGTGGAGGGGGCACCAGTGACCCAAGTACGTCATGCTTCTATACCATAGCCACTAGCATCTGAAATCAATATGCTTTCTAAATTCGGCTCGTGGTGCGCTAATGATAAATCTGCTTTAACATTTTCTTGATTTCTTCAAACGCCTTTAGACAGTTCTATCTTATGACATTTTTAAGCAATTTGTTCTTTGTAACGCTCAAATTCTTTAAATTAGGAATGTAGATTTAACAATAATTTACTCGTTTTAGAAATGCTTGGAGCCTAGTAACGTTTATTGGATAAGCATATTCTTAATTGCACCTGTCCTCGACAGATCTGCTTGACGAACATTTTTGCTAATATTTTGTTTTAGGTATTTGATTTTGGGAAAAATTAATACCGACATTTTCTCTCGAATTTTTTAAAAAGTTCTTTTTACATTATCGATATGTTGTTAATTAAGTAGACTTTAATCAATATATCATCTAGATAAGCAACTAAAAAATCCCAAACGGCAAACATATTATCCTGTGGTGATACCGAGCAAAGCGAAGGACTGGATGTTTGCACTCTCAGGACCAGAAAGCAAATGACCAAAACTGGTTGGTGCGCAGCCGGCTCCATGCAGAGGTTCCGGCAGAAAGCCAAAAATTAATCAAATATCAAATTCCATTTCTCGAGCCTACGCGAATTTTATTTATCGGCCAATGGGAAGCCCAGAATCAAATACGAGTGTGAATTCCCAAGTGATCTACTGAGATCCACAAAGACGATATAAAAAGCCGATACAGAGAGCATCACCACGAGACGAGACAGACAGAGACACCGACAGAGACAGAGAGAGACTCGAGAACGAACTAGCATAATTAGCACTTCCCTTGACAATGTCAAGCAATTTACTATGCTCGCCTCCCTTCCCTCTCATCTTATCCTTCCCTGTCTCTAAACTACTTACCGACCAAAGGAGCGGATACATCAAACACATTCCTAATTTACAATGCTCCCACATTCATACGCACAAATTCTCTTTTCAGCATTTTATTGCCATGAACTTTTAACGTCCATTGAACCCATCCTAAATTGATTACTTTAATTGTAAAAACCTTAATTAATATGTGTATATATAAAATGTTGTTTCTATACTCAATTTACTTTTCATGTTTTATAACTTATAGTGGGATATCGAATAAAGAGGCCAAATTCCGTTAATCTGCAACAACATACAACCACTCTTCACTAGAACAGATAACCCACTATAATCCATAGCTTGTTGAAATATGGTTGGAGCTAATTTTTTCTGAAAAGGAAATCAATTGTACAATCCTTTATGCGTATTTGTCAGTGTTAATTCTGAACAGTCGTCTTGTATTTTTAAATACAATTCAGAAAAATCTAACGCCGAATTTTTTTCCACTGTTTAATTTCAAAGAATTGATGGAGATGTTTGACAGCCTCGACATATTTGGGAAAGTCTTAAGAGTAATCAAGAATCTCTACTGGCAGCAAACTGCCTGTATACGGACAGGTAACGAATTCAGCAATTATACAAAGATTAAAAGGGGTGTAAGACAAGGATGTGTCTTTTCACCGGATCTATTCAACTTGTACAGCGAGACTATTCTGGGAACCTTAGAAGTTATGTCAGGATTCGTCATCGGAGGCCACAATTTAAACAATATAAGGTACGCAGATGATACAGTGCTGATAGCAGACACAGAAAGGAAACTAGAAGACCTTCTACAGAAGGTAGCTGAAGAGAGTGACAAAAAATGACTACAAATAAACTTCAAGAAAACCGAATGCATGCTCGTCATCAAAAAAGGGGCTGCACAAAATGCCAATTGCAGGTGAGCGACTCTAAAATGAAGCAGGTACAGAAATTTAAATACCTAGGAAGTGTTCTCACAGAAGACGGAAAGTGCGACACAGAGATCCGAAGGCGAATTGTCATGGCGGAGAACTCGTTCCAGAAGCTGAGTAAAGTATTAAGACACAGGAAAATTTCACTAGAAACAAAGAAGAGAGTACTGGATTGCTATGTGATGTCAGTTCTTCAATATGGCAGCGAATGTTGGACAATATCATCAAAGATGAAGGATAAAATTGAAGCAGCTGAAAAGTGGTTCTACAGAAGGATGGTGAGGATATCATGGATTGAGCAGGGGAACAACGATGGGACATGCAATAAGGAATGCGGGCTTTGTTGAACCTCATACTAACAGGCTAGATAGAAGGAAAAAGAGACACGGAAAAGCAGCGGATAACATATTTGAAGGACCTGATCAGGTAGATGATAGAACGGGGTTGCGAGATGGTAGAGGAGAAAGTGTGCTAAGAGCCACCTGGGATAGGTAGATGTGGAAAGCTATGATCGCCTACATCCTGAAAGGACAGGGCACACAGAAGAAAAATATATATGCCAACTGTTTAAAAGAAATTATAATGTGGGTATAAAATGGGAGATCAATTCTATATTATAATCAATACATAAACTGATCCCACATCTTGTGGCCATGCTAGTTTCTATACATTTATATTTTAGATTTATGGGCTTCAGCTAGTGGCTTGGAGAGCGGGGTTTGGGTGGTATAACAGGAGAAAGCGTGCTTAGAGCCACCAATGATAGGAAGACGTGGAAAGCCATGATCGCCTACGTTCTGAAGGGACAGGGTAAATAGAAGAAGAATATATATGTTTATAAGAAATTATAACGTTCATATAAAATGGGGGATCATTTCTATATTATAATTAATATATAAACTGATCCCTCATTTTGTGTCCAAGTGAGTTTCTATACATTTATATTTTAGATTTATGGGCTTCAGCTAGTGGCTTGGAGAGCGGGGCTTGGGTGGTATAACAGGAGAAAGCGTGCTAAGAGCCACCAATTATAGGAAGACGTGGAAAGCCATGATCGCCTACGTTCTGAAGGGACAGGGCAAATAGAAGAAGAATATATATGTTTATAAGAAATTATAACGTTCATATAAAATGGGGGATCATTTCTATATTATAATTAATATATAAACTGATCCCTCATTTTGTGTCCAAGTGAGTTTCTATACATTTATATTTTAGATTTATGGGCTTCAGCTAGTGGCTTGGAGAGCGGGGCTTGGGTGATATAACAGGAGAAAGCGTGCTCAGGGCCACCAATTATAGGAAGACGAGGAAAGCCATGATCGCCTACGTCCTGAAGGGACAGGGCACATAGAAGAAGAATTTCGTTAAATTTTATCTCGACTTGGGTCTGGGTAGATATGGGAGTTCTAAATAATTGTTTAAATATATCCAAAAATCAGCACAAACACGATTTTTTTTTGTATACACTTCTGTTGATTCCCATTTTGAATGCTGTGGAGCCCGCGTTAGGAAGCGCACAAAATTATAACAGATATGGAGATAGAATAGTAGGTTATGTTAAACGGAATATAAAAACTGGAACGCGGGTTAGTCAGTTCAGGAATACTATTAGTATTTTATATTTATTAGTAATAAATATATAAAAGTCTTGAAGTGAAATCGTTGGAAATAGTATGTCCGGCTAACTTACTATAGCTGAGCGAAGCTCAGAGCTACTCTGGTCTCTGGGTTACTTCGTTATTTGTCGCAACTCTTCAATAAGTGTAGCGGATCTCTATGATTACTCTCCACTGTAAACTGCCGCTACTACTGTTCTTATTATGGCAGGACTAGCAGTATAGCCCGGCGTTGCTCGGGTGTAATGAAAGCTTTAAAACTAATCCATGGTCCTGGAGCTCAGACTCTTTGGACGTTGGCACAAAAGACTAAAAAGCAATAGTTGTTTCCAGTTAAAGCGAAACTGTAGACTGAAAGAAAAATGAATGGATGTAAGTCAAATTTTGCTTTCCTGGTATCGATATCAACTTTAGTTTTTTTCGTCGTAAACTGAATTTTGAAGGCTAAATAAGTCCTCTGAGTAAATGGTATCATAGCTGAGACTAAGAACTACAATTATACCTACTTAGAGCCAAACCTGAAGCAAAATCTAAAATAAAATGGCCGAATAAATGCGGTAGAAGGAGGCAGACTTTTTAGCGTATATATTATCATTATACAAGACCAATAGCTGAGAGTGGTCTACCATTCTTCCAGAGTGCTCAATTAGGGTGTGAGAGCGTATATATATATATATATATATATATATATATATGTGCAAAATACAACCTTAATAAAGTCATATACAAACAAAATCGAGAAAAAATTAATAAGCAAAGAAGTCACCATTGATGAACATAGCAACAACTTGTTGACTGTGTTAGAAAATGACACCACGATCTATAACAAGCAAATGTGTAATTGATCATTAGGTCAGTTTTTACACGGTCAAGAATTTTATAACAACTTTATCTCTGTACCTTGTCAGTCCTCTCCAACAAAATTGATTCACTCCCCATATATATATATATATATATATATATATATTTTTTTTTTAATTATTTGATTTTGGTCATAATAAAATTAGACCAGTGCACGTTTGTAGTAAAAAGTTTTCAATACAATTATATTCTGGAACACCGTTACGTGAGCGTTCTTACAAAAACTGCAAATGATAACATCAATTATTGCAAATCGCCTGAAGACACCACATGGTAGAAACCTAGGTCACGTAATAGCTCGTTTACAAATATATATATATATACTAGCAATATAGCTCGGCGTTGCTCGGGTGTTATGAAAGCTTTAAAGCTAATCCATGGTCCTGGAGCTCAGACTCAGCCTAAAGAATATTTGTGTGAAGTTTGGTGAGAATCGAATAAAAATTGTGAATTTGCATAAAGGACATACAAACAAATAAACAGACACACACACACAAACATCTTGCCTTATATATACATATATATTATCAATTTTCTGCACTATTGTAAGAACTGCAACCTTGAAACTTCTGAATATTGTTTCTTGTGTCTTTGTCTATGAGTGTATCAAACTTGATTAAAATCGGACCACTCCTTCTATAACCCGATTTTTTTGATTATCGATTTTCGATATTTATCGGGGGTACCTCGACAGAAAACCTAGCTAAGAACACTCGCAGACGCTTATAATACAACTGTGTAAATTATCAAGACAATCGGTTCAGCCGTTTTGGAGTCTATAGGTAACGGATACACACACACACAGACACACACAGAGAGAGACAAAGTTCCATTTATGAATAAGTTTATATATATATATACATATATATATATATATATATATATATATATATATAGAGAGAGAGAGAGAGAGAGAGAGAGATTTGTTATTAAATGACTTTTTAAAGCAGAAAATTAAAAAGAATTTTCGATATTTGTCTAGATATATTTAACATGCTATTCGTATAACTTCTATATATTCATTTTCTTCATGTGCTGTGTCCTTTCAGTAAAGTAGGCAATCATAGACTTTCACTTGGCTCATTTGCTCAGACCTAACAAGTACGTCTCACGCTGCCTTTTCCCTGCCTTCTTTCCTTTTTTCCGACCTGTGAGTATCAAGTTCTCCAAGCCCCCCTTCCTCATTACGTCCCAGAAACCTCATTTATCTATTCCTGATATTTATTATCAGTTTTCTTCCCGTTCGCATCCTTTCCAACACCTCATCGCTGCACCCGTGCTCTGTCCATGGTATCCTCAGCATCCTTCTGTAAAACCACATTTCTGCTGCCTCAAGCCTCTCCTTCATCTTTGATGCGATCGTCCAGCATTCACTTCCATACAGTAGGAAAAATATCACATAGCAATCCAGCACTCTTCACTATCTATCTATCTATCTATCTATCTATCTATCTATCTATCTATCTATCTATCTATCTATAAAACCACACGTCCGCCGCTGCCTCAAGCCTCTCCTTCATCTCTGATGAGATCGTCCAACATTCACTTCCATACAGAAGGACAGATATCACATTGCAATCCAGCACTCTTCCTTATCTATCTATCTATCTATCTATCTATCTATCTATCTATCTATCTATCTATCTATCTATCCTTCTGTAAAACCATAATTCTGCTACCTCAAGCCTCTCCTTCATCTTTGATGCGATCGTCCAGCATTCACTTCCATACAGAAGGACAAATATCACATAGCAATCCAGTACTCTTCACTATCTATCTATCTATCTATCTATCTATCTATCTATCTATCTATCTATCTATCCTTCCGTAAAACCATAATTCTGCTGCCTCAAGCCTCTCCTTCATCTTTGATGAGATCGTCCAGCATTCACTTCCATACAGAAGGACAGATATCACATTGCAATCCAGCACTCTTCCTTATCTATCTATCTATCTATCTATCTATCTATCTATCTATCTATCTATCTATCTATCTATCAGCATTTTCATATCTATCTATCTATCTGTTTATCTATCTATCTATCTATATATCTATTTCAATCTGTTTATATCTATCTATCTATCTATCTATCTATCTATCTATCTATCTCTAATTCTGTTCATATCTATCTATCTATGTAGTTCAGTCTGTTTCTATCTATCTATCTATCTATCTATCTATCTATCTATCTATCTATCTATCTATCCTTCCTTCTGTAAAACCACATTTCTGCTGCCTCAAGCCTCTCCTTCATTTTTGATGAAATCGTCCAGCATTCACTTCCATACAGAAGGACAGATATCACATTGCAATCCAGCACACTTTCAGTCTCAAAAGCGTTCTTAAGATATTTTCATTATGTCGAAGTTTAACTTTCATTTGACATTTCTCTGTTTTGTATTTTATTAAATTTCCATGCAGAAATTTCTGGATATATTTATGCAACTTTTTTTCTTTCAAATAGTATATATTTGCTCACATTTTTTTCAGTCCAGATGACACAGTGTTGATAAGAGAGACAAATTGAAACTACAGAAAAATGATAAAAGAAAGTGAGAAGAAAGGACTAATTATTAACATTTCGTTTACACCTTCTGAAAAGCCTCGTCGTTGCTCACATTGTATCCCCAGCATCCTTCTGTGGAACCACCTTTCTGTTGCCTTGAATCTCTCCTTCATCTTTGAGGAGATTGTCAAGCATTCGCTGTCATATTGGAGGACAGATTTCACTATAACAGTCCAGTACTTTTTTCTTTGACTACAACGAAATCTTCCAGTCCTCCAAACTCTGCTTGGCATTTGAAATAAGTCCTTGATCATGCCAATCCACCTTCGGATCTCAGTGTTGCACTTTCAATCCTACAATGTCTCACCGGATTAAGAAACTTATACGTAGCATTAGAAAGAGACATCTGAGGTTTCGGGGACACATAATGAGGAAAGAGGGCTTGTAGAATCTAATACTGTTATGGGGAAACACACCTATTCCTCAGATAATGGATTCTTCCTCCTATATCAATAAGACTTAAAAGGAAGTTCTTGGGGAAAGTTCGTAGGAGTTCTTTAGACTTCTATTGGAGTTCAGTAGAACTACTAGGCAATTGATATCAGTCGGCAGTTAGCCGAATACTAAGGAGTCAGCTTTCAGTGGAAGATTACCAGGTTTCTAATATTTTGGCTACGTTAAGTCGATTAGCAACCGACATAGCACGATTATAACCTTCAGTGTGAAAACTACTCCACAACATTAACAAATCACGAAATGAATGCGGTATTGAATGGCTTCTTTTCTATAAGTAAAGGTGTTTCTCTGGCTTCTATCATTCGGTCTAGATTGTTTCTAATTTTTTTCAATGACCCACCTTGGTGTCATCATTCTCAACTAGATAATTGTGCTATTTACTCCTGTTTTAGTTGTAAGTCTGATCGGTTCGATAAGGCCAAAGTGGTACCTGATTGAAAAAAAATTACCTACAATCAGTTGCTAAGTGGGGCAAGGTGTTGTTTGTTAATTTTAACGCATTAAAAATGAAACTGCTCGGTTTTAATCATCCAAGAGAATACTTATTAACGTCCATCGGTATATCTGATTCTCCAGGCCAATGAGACATAGCCCATTCTTGGACTGAAGTTTTCAGGTGACGTGAGGTGCAAATGATAGAAGCCAGGGGAACACCTGCACTTATTAAAAAAGATCTAGAAATGAGGCCATGCAATATAGCATTCATTTCGTGATTTGATAATGGTATGGAGTAGTTTTTCGCACTGAAGGGTATAATCGTGCTATGTCCTGTTGCTAATCGACTTAACGTACCCAAAATGTTAGGAACTTGGTAATCTTCCACTGAAGGCTGACTCTTGAAAGGACAAAGAACATAAAGAAGATAAAGAATAATTAAGAAACACGATTTTTTAATAGAAACAAAAACAAAAAACAACAAAAAAAGAGCAATGAACTGTTGTCTAATATATTTCCTCTCCAGATAAAGATGAAACTTGAAGGAATGGATATGTGGCCCAACAGAAGGATGCTGAGGATGAACCGACAAAGTTTTTTCTTTGGAAAATAGAGACAAAAAGGACGCTTGTATCTAACATCAGTAAGAGACAGTTGAAATTTCTAGAGTACATAATGTGGAAAGACAGCTTGGAAAAGTTGATACTCATAGGACAAACTAAAGGCAAATGGAACAGAGAAAAACAGCGCATGACCTACTTCGTGACCTTGGGTAAATGGTTGGCAGAACGGGGATTAGGAGAGATAACAAAAATAATAATATCTTAATACGAATAACAAAGGACATGAACTTAAAGAGTCATGATCGCCCACGTCCTTGAAGTAACGGAAGATAAAAGAAGAAGAAAAAGAAAAGGAAGAGGAGGAATCATGATCCCTAACGTTTTGGAGGTACACGGTAGAAAGAAGAAGAAGAAGAAGAAGAAGAAGAAGAAGAAGAAGAAGAAGAAGAAGTCATGATCGCACACGTCTCGGAGGTACATGGTAGAAAGAAGCAAAAAAAAGAAGAAGGAGTCATGACCTCCCACGTCTTGGAGGTACATGGTAGAAAGAAGAAGAAGAAGAAGAAGAAGAAGAAGAAGAGTTATGATCGCCCACGCCTCGGAGGTACACGATAGAAAGAAGAAGAAAAAGAAGAAGAAAAAGGAGTCATGATCGCCCACGTCTTGGAGGTACACGGGAGAAAGAAGAAGAAGAAGAAGAAGAAGAAAGGATTAAAAAACAGAGAAGGACGAAAAAAGAAGAAGATGTAATGATCGCCCACTTCTTGGAAGTACATGGGAAGAAGAAGAAGAAGAAGAAGAAGAAGAAGAAGAAGAAGAAGAAGAAGAAGGGATTAAAAAGCAGGAAAGGACAAAAGAAGAAGAAGAAGAAGAAGAAGAAGAAGAAGAAGAAGAAGTCATGATCGCCCACGTCTTGGAGGGACATAGGAGAAAAAAGAAGAATATTTTGATTTAATTGTACATTTTTCGACTTTCTTTCAAAATCATTTATTTCTTCTTTTCTATCTTCTTTCTTTCTTTCTTTCTTTTATTCTTTTTGTTTGTTTGTTTCTCTTTATTTATTTTTCTTTCTTTTTCAGTATTTCTTTTTTTCTTTTTCTTCCTTAGTTTCTTTTTTTATTTTTTGTTTCGTGTTTGTTTCTTTTATTCTTTCTGTTTGACGTTAACATATGTGTGAAAAACGTTCTTTCGCTTTATTTTTTATGTTGTGATTTGATTTCCTCCCATCTTACTTTCATTCATTTTTTCTTTCATTCTTTCAATCTATGATTTATTCATTCTTTTACTCATTTCTGCGTTACTATAAATTTACTGTTTAATTCGGTAATAATATTTAAATATGTCTACTTTATCCGCGTCATCTATTCTGTTTTATTCATTCGTTCATTCGTTCTTACTTTGTTCTTTCTATCCTTTATTTTCTTTCTTTCTATTTTGTGTTCACATATTTATTAGTATGTGGTGATACCGAGCAAAAGGGATGGACCGGATGTTTGCGCTTTCACGACCAAAAAGCAAATGACTAAATTTTATTTATCAGCCCAGAAGCACATACAAAAGCAAATACAAGTCCAGAAGCCCAGAAATACAAGTGTGAAATACAAGCCCAGAAGCAAATACAAGTGTGAAATCCCAAATGAGCTACTGTGATCCAAAAAGAAGATATAAAAAGCGGATACAGAAAGCAGACCGGCAGACCGACTCGAGGAGAAGAGAGTAATTAATATCCCCTTGACCTAAGTCAAGCGGCTTACTACGCTCGCCTCCCTTACCTCTTTCCTTCTTCCCTGCCTAAAAAACTACTTACTAACCTAAGGAGCGAAGACATCAAAGACATTCCTTACTTACACGCTCCCAAATTCCTAAGCATTAATTCCCTTTCAGCATAATATTACCACTATAAATATTAGAAGTTCTAATTCTTACGTTCGTTTTTTATTTATTACGTGCATTCGTCTATTATTTGTTCTTTCTTTTCTTTCTTTTTACGGTGGACCTGAAGGAGACTACCACCACCTTTAAATTTGTTGTTTTCCTTTTTTTTTTTAAATTATTTTTTCAATGCAGTTTTATCAATTACACCCTGAACTTTCCGATTGACAAAAACAATCTGGAAAAATTTCAATATTTAAACAATTTTAGCGAGTGGTGGGGGGCTTAGTTTTTCATACAACGTTATAGTAAATCGATCCTCCATGTTGGAACCACTCGCCGGTACGACATTAACACCACCTGTAAATTGCTTGATTATCATTTTTTTTTTACTTTTTTCAGTACAGTCTTATCGATTAAACCCTAAACTTTTCGATTGACAATAATTTTGCAAAAATTTCAACATTTAAACAATTTTAAGGAAGAGGGGCTCAATTTTTCATACAACCTTATAGTAAATCGATTCTGTGCAATTAACTTTTTAGCTTGTGCGTATTCAACTACTGAATCCTATACGAAAATTTTGAATAAAGCCATTCTTGGAGTTTCCGAGGAAGATGGCATCGTAAGAACTGAAGAAAACTTGAAAAAGACAAAAACAAGAGAAACAACTTGTTCCATAAAGAACAAAACAAAGCGACCTCAACGCGAGTGGTTCCAAAATGGAGGATCGATTTACTATAACGTTGTATGAGAAACTGAAACCCCCCTAAAATTGTTTAAATATTAAAATCTTTATAAATCTCTTTTGATAATCAGAAAGTTTATGTAATAATCAATAAGACTGTGCTGAAAAAGGTAAAAAAGACAAAAGAAAAAGAAAAAAGGAAAACAACAAATTTAAAGGTGGTGGTAGATTCCTTTAGGTCCGCCCTTTTTTTTTCCTTCTTTTTTTTAATTTGTATTAACAAATTATTGTTTTCTTTCTCTCAATTTTTTTCTTTCATGCCTTATTTAATTCTATTTTTCTTATGTATTTGGGCGTATATTTTTTCTTTTTCGTTCTCTTTTTTCTTTTTCCTTTTTCTTTTTCGTTCTATTTCTAATTTTACTTTTTCTTTCTTTCTTTCTTTTTTCTTTCTTTCGAAGTTGATATCTTTTGCTTTATTTTTCTTTCCACATAATGAATATTAACTTTTAAAAAATCTCGTTCCTTTTTAAAAATGACGTTTTATTTCTTCATTCAGTCACTTTTCACGGTTACTCTTTCATTTATTTCTTGTTTCTTCTTTCATGCGAAGTCGAACATTTCTCACCCTCATCTATCTAACGACATTCCGATATTACGATTGTTCATTAAGAATGAAATAAAGAAACCTCTCGGATCGGCCATTTTCTCGCTGTCAAGTGTTCTTTACGGTTTTTTGTCGTCCCCCCCTCACTCCCCCCTGCGCTCTCAACCAAGAGCTTTCGGGCGATATCTTGATTTTATTTTATTCCGTTCCCGTTCAACTCAACCTAAAAAGGCCCCTTTCTCTCGTTCATACCTTCCCTCCCTCCAACTTTACCCTTATTTCCTCCTACCTATTTTCTTTTGAGTCTCCCACCGCTCCTCTGCCAGTTCGGGCCCTCTGTCAGTTTCGCGGGAACACAGTGAACAATAGACCAGAACAGTTCATTTTATTTTCCTTCTTTTTAACAGGTTACACTAGCTAACAATGCCAATAATAATAATAATAATAATAATGATAATAATAATCCTGATGATGGTAACACTTGATGCAGTGGGAGGAACGGAGCTGTCGGGAGACTAGCAACAGAGTGTAACAGCAGCGGCAGCAGTAGCAACGATATTAGTTGAAAGGGTCGACATAAGCAGAGTTACGACTTCTGCAATAAGTTGAGATAGTGTGATTAGTCGCACTATTGACTTGTTAGTTCCTTCATTTCTCTTTACTTTTCTTTCCTTTTCGCGCACACCTCACACTCTTCCTCATTTTTATCTGCTTGATTTCAAAGCAGCTCTATCTTCAATTAAACACACACCCATAAAGACAGACACACGCGCGCAGATATATACATATATGTGCAATTTGTACGTCTGTGTGTGCATATTCGAGAGAGCATATTTAAACACACACACACACACACACACACACACACACACACACACACACACACACACATATATATATATATATATATATATATATATATATATATGTATACTTTCCGTTGCCCCACTTATTTATATTCCTTTCTATCTATCTATCTATTTTTCTATCTATCTATCTATCTATCTATCTATCTATCTATCTATCTATCTACACACACACACACACATATATATATACATACTACATTTTTATTTAAAAAAACTGATATAGATTTAAAAGATAACTTACATACGAACAGTTATATATATGTATATATATATACTTCATGTTGTCTCTCTTAATTCATTCATCTATCTATCTATCTATCTATCTATCTATCTCCGTCTGTTTATATCTATCTATCTATCTATCTATCTATCTATCTATCTATCTATCTATCTATACCCATTTTTATTTTAAAACAATGAAATACATGTAAAAAATAATTTAGATATGAAAAGATTATATATATATAATTTCTCTTTTGGAATTTACCGGGATTACATACCAAGTGTACTATGTTATACATATATATATATATATATATATATATATATATATATATAATCTGTTCGTATCTAAGTTATTTTGACAATCATCTCAGTCTATTCATATCTATCTATTTATCTATCTATCTAGCTGAATACCTGTCTAAACTGATTCTTCCTCTCTCATATCCTGTTTCTTGTATTTCTGCCAATTTTTCTTCGTTATCTTTCTATAACCTTGACCTATAACTGTAACGCTCCCTATATATATATATATATATATATATATATATAAAGAGAGAAATACAGTCAGAGAGAGCGAGAGGGAGAAAGTGATAAATAAAGGCAGAGGTTACAGTTTATATATATATATATATATATATATATATACATGTATATTACTTCAAACGTATCTAGTTGGGAATCCAAATTTGAAATAGATACCCCATTTTTATTTTAAACTGTTTATTACTCATATTGACCTGCGCATTCGAAAATTCTTAAAGAACATGTCTTCTCCGCCAACAAAGAAACTTGAGTTTTCTTTTATAGAGGAAACACGTTACCTTCATTAGTATTTCTCAAATGCAGTGGTTGATAGCGGCAATACACACAGTTTAAAATAAAACGTGGTGTCTGCTTCAAATATAAGTATTTACTAATAACAATAATGATAATCCGTTAATAATGATAATCCGTTAATAATGATAATCCGTTAATCCGTGTTCGAGTTGGTGTCGAAAAATTCTCGGGTAGCATAACTTATCAAAAACTATTCTGACATTGGATCGTCCAGTAATGATTTTCAAGAAATGGGTCAGGCCGGGAACTTTTCAACATACTGTCAATACGCATTCACAGACGCGCGTGCGCGCGCACACGGACACAAGCGTGTATCTATATACATATATATTTATTCCATTTGTAAACGAGTTAACATGTTTACAAATTGAAAATGGAAAATGTTCAAAAGTTCTACAAAATAATTATATTGAGCACTTCATAATACAAATGTGCCCTGGTCTAATTTTATTATAATCAAAAACTAAGTAATTAAACAATATATATATATATATATATATATATATATATATATTCAGGCTGAAAGTATTAATTCAAACAAGTTTGATAAATTTGTGATTATATATATATATATAGATATAGATATATATATATATAGAGAGAGAGAGAGAAAAATATTTATAGATATACACCTAATACACGCGCTTAAAAATATTTTTTCTGGTGTTAATAAAACGATGTTCGATGTAATATAACAGAGCTATAAAGTATATATTAATAAATATGTATGTATATATATATATATATATATATATATATATGTGTGTGTGTGTGTGTGTGTGTGTGTGTGTAAAGCTTAAATGTAATATTTGGTTTAACCCATCCTTGAGCCGTAATGTCCAAATAAATAATAGAAAATTCATCCTAAATTTAATTTAAAACCATTTATAATATTCACCTACACTAAAAAGTTTTTCAACAAATTAATGTTTAAATCAGTTATAGTTGCTTAAAAACATAGATACCAATATTTCACAGCATAATCATACGATATCAAATAAAATATTTGACCCACCTGACCTAACTACTACTAGCTCGATTATTTATACAACTAGGACCCATTCGGATGATGATTTTAAATTCTACGTTGGAGCAACTACAAAAATGTGGAAATATCGTTTCAATAACCATATATTGTCAACAACAAGAACCCAATTATTACCTGGAATATACTCGCTAAAACCAAATCTTACAATGGAAAAGAAGATGGGTGGAACTAATGTCTTTAAAAAAAACTTGTCATTTTAAAAATTTTAAATAACCCTAATCTACGTAACAAAAAAGTTCATTAATGACCCCATGCTGCCATAGAAAAAATACTTAAATTATTAGGTTCAGACTGAGAGAGACTCCTTTATATTTTTGCATCTTTCTTTCTCACTCCCTTCTTTTTCCTTTTCTTTCTTTTCCCCGCAAATAGTATTATTGGTAATTAAGAATTACGAACTTTGAAATTCATCTCCCTGCATGTTATTAATATGTTTTTCTGATTCAAATATTTGGCTGATTCGAAGCAGACTACCACCACGTTTAATTTCGTTGTTTTTCATTTTTTAAATTTTTTTTCAGCGCATCGATTACCCTCTTAGCTTTACGACTGACAACAAGAAATTTGAAAGATTTCAAAGTTTAAACATTTTCTGGGCTGGGGATCAGTTTTTTATCCAACTTTATAGTAAATCGAACCTCCATTTTGAAACCAGCCGCCGGTACGACATTACCGCCACCTGTAAATTTGTTCATTATCAAATTTTTTGGACTTTTTTTGGTGCAATATTATCTTTTACGCCTTAAACTTTACGAATGACAAAAAAAAAAATCTCAAATATTTCAATATTTAAACAATTTTAGGTGGATGACCAGTTTCTCATACAACCTTATTGGGGATTGAAAATGGAGGATCGATTTACTTTAATGTTGTATGAGAAACTGACCCCCCCCGCAAAAAAAAAACATTTGTTTAAATATTGTAATTTTTCAAAGTTTTTTTTGATAATTGGAAAATTTAAGTAACAATCGACAGAAAAAAGTAAATAAAAAAAAAATGAAAAACAACGAAATTAACATAAAGAAAGCGACCCCAATTTACTCTAACTTGTATGAAAAACTGACCCCCGCTACACCAAGGTGGATTAAATATTGTAATTTTTCAAATTTTCTTTTGATAATCAGAAAGTTTAAGTAACAATCGATAGGACTGAGTTGAAAAAATAAAAAAAAAATAATAAAAACAACGAAATTAAATGTGGTGGCAGTCTGCTTCAGGTTCGCCAAATATTTATTTTAATTTTTTTTATTTTCAAGTAATTTTTGTTTTTTAAATTTCTCTCATGATAAATTAAAAAAGAACCCTAACTTTATAAAATTTAACACCTACAGCGCGCGCGCTCGCACACACACACACACACACACACACACACATATATATATATATATATATATATATATATATATATACATATATATGCATTCATTTATTATAAAGTTTATCTTAAATAAGCACAGGGTAATAACAGCAAATGATATTGCAATCACTATACTGTCACAATGGATCTGCGGTACTATCACAGCTTCACAGAAAATTGGGTGATACTAAAAATCACGCATCGATACGAAAGCACACACACACACACACACACACACACACACACACACACACATATATATATATATATATATATATATATATATATATATGTATAACGTAGAATACTTCGTATATTAGCCAGGTAAATTCCGATAGAGACGAACAAAAGCACTCAATGTTAAATTCATTTATTTAATTTAACAGAGTAATATAATTTAGAAAAAAATTTGGATATTCTACAATTTCATGGGTAATACATATTTCGCCGCTGGTAACGTTGCGTCTCGTCAGACCCAAATGGTATAACAGTTAATCCTCAAAATATTCCCGAAAATCATTACACGCAGACGGTCACGTGTCTATATTGAGAATAGACATTTGTAACAGTAATTTACAAAAATGCTCATTCAAAAAAAAAATCCAAAGTGAGAAGAAAAAAAAAAAGGAAAAATGTAGACAATTGAGAAATAAAAAGAAGAGAAAAGAAAGGAAAGAAATAGAAATGGAAAAAGAACGAACATAATACAGAGAAATGAGAGCTAACGTCATATCTCGACACAGCGTCTACTGCAACCCATCTGCTTTCTTAGAAAAACATGACATGGAAATTTAACATTGAAATTTAATTTTAAATATAATGGGATATATTTACGGTAAAAATAATTTGTAAATCGTAATTTTTAATACAAATCGAAATATAACCACTATTATTATTATTTTATAAGTAGTTAAAATAATTAAACTTATAAAAGAAAACAAAAGTTCTAATTAAATATAGAAAACTAGAAAAATGATAAACGTAAAAAAAGAAAGGAAAAAGCAAAGAAATAGAATGAGAACAAACATTATAGAGAGAAAGGAATTTAAAATAAACGCATATATATATATATGCGCATGTGTATATATGTTTTCTTGATGTAAGATATATATATATATATATATATATATATATATATATATATTATTTTGAAAATATGTATATGTATATCCATTCACAGTTAGATTAAGCAAATGCAGACGACAATTCTACTTCTGCAGCTTCTTCTCTTGCATTTCCCGCCTGTGGAACTCGCTTCCATATTCTTGCTTTCCTGACGGCTACAACCTCCAGGAATTTAAATGCAATGTCAATAGTCATCTATTAACCACTTGACTCTAGTTCTTTCTTCACCACCCCATATATCCTTTCCTTTCTATCCACCTTTGCAATTGTCATCACACCTTTATTCCCATTCTTCTCTTGCTCCTTTCCAACTGGTTCGTCTTCCTCTTCACTCTCTTCTACTTAATCTTTTTACTCTTATGTAGCGCCCTGCACATCAGTGGCATTACCGCCTTGCTCGGGGTGATACGATTAATATATATATATATATATATATATATATATATATATATATACTAGATTTTAAAATTTTAAATAAATATATATGTATGTATGCGTGTGTGTGTGATTCAATGTTCTGTTGATCACACACACATACATACATACATACATACATACATACATATAGATAGATAGATAGATAGATCACATTTTATCTACGGCTATATCGTGTTGCATACTCCGGTTCTCGACGGATCACCGAAGTTAAGCAACATCGAGACTGGTCAGTATTTAGATGGGCGACCGTTTGGGAGTACCAGGTGCAGTAAACGTAAGCACCAAGAATGGTCCACCGGTCCCTCCAGGTTTCAGGGTTGGGCGCAAGACTAACAACCCTAAACCCCCAAAAAACAATTTGTTACGGAAACAGTAACAAAAAGTTGCTGCCCTACACACCATTGGGTGTAATGGGTGAGATGATGATGATGATGATAATATATTATTTTAAACACACACACACACACACACACACACACACACACACACACATACACGCACATATATATATATATATATATATATATATATATATGGAGAGAGAGAAACGTAGCTCTGTCTACCTTTTACACAGTTCGATTCTCATATCACTCACAATACGCGCATGTATACATTTCTGTCACCCCTTCATTCTCAACATACATATTCCCACACATTCACGCATTCACACATTTAATTTTCTGTTAGCCCCAAAATACATGCGCTGTAAACAATTGCTCAGTGTACACTACAAAGCCTTAAATATAATCAGGAGTAGAAACTAGATACAGATATATAGAGAGATATAGTGCGAGACAGATGGACGTAAATATGAAAATAAATAATAAGTCGTGTTTACTAAGCTTGATTTTGTCTATCGCGGCATCATAATGTTGGACACCAACCAGGGGGGATTAAAACCTTTAGCTGGGCTCGCGATACTAGCTTTGCTGACTATCAGTATATGCCAAAGTCACACGACGTAAGATCATGTTCGCCAGATGACTAAGGGTCAAAAGGGCTTTTTCGTCGAACCGAAACATTTTCAGCCTCCCAACAAATCTATCTATCTATCTATCTATCTATCTATCTATCTATCTATCTATCTATCTATCTCTTTCTCTGTATAATATATATATATATATATATATATATATATATATATTATCAATACTAAATTTCGTTCCACAAAGTTTCATGCATTTTAATCTTTCAGCTTAATTTAAGCCTCAGATTTTTATTATATATATATATATATATATATATATATATATATTGTCATCCGCAGACAGATCTGTTTCGCTGTATCACAGCTCATCAGTACGGTTAGACTCCGATTGCTTTTTAAAGCAGGATTGAAACCCGACCGAACCGGCGTCAGTCGGCGATTTTATCTCTAATCTACGGGCGCTCGGTAGAAGAAGGTAAAATTTTTAGCGTGTATATTATCATTATACGCCCCCAATAGCCAGAGTGCTCTAATTCATTTTACTGAATGAGCGATGCGTATATGCCAGAGTAGCTACTGTTTTCAAAGTCTACCATTCTTCCAGAGTGCTCAATCAGGGTGTGAGAATATATATATATATATATATATATATATATATATATATATATATATATATATTCTAAGCATATGCTATTAAATATAAGAGACAATAACTGTCTATTATGTTTAATCATGAGCCTTTGTGAACATCGTATTTTCGCTTTAATTTCAGGTGGAAATAAAGACAAAAATTTTGATAATTTTTTATTAAGTTTGTTCTAAGCTTTCGGCTCACATGAGCCATCTTCAGAGAGAGTGCAAGGACGTTAACATCCATTGAAATTTCTTGGTGTTGGGATCATTTAATGCTGCAACATCATGAAACTTAAATTTAGTGTATCGAGGCAGCAGATCATTTTCTAAACATATACTGTCAAATATAAGAGACAATGAGTGTCTATTATGTTCAATCATGAGCCGTTCTAAACGTCGTATTTTGGCTTTAATTTCAGTTGAAAATAAAGAAAAAATTCTCCAACATTTGGATAATTTTTTTATTAACTTGGTTCTAAGCTTTTGGTTCCCATGAGCCATTATATATATATATATATATATATATGTGTGTGTGTGTGTGTGTGTGTGTGTGTGTGTGTGTGTGTGTGTGTGTGTGCAAAATCAAGCAACGTATATTAACAATTCGAAAGTTCAATTTTCTGCATGTGTTGACATTCATATCATCCTTAATAAGAACCGTGTTCAATCTCCTCCTCCTCCTCCTTAATTCTTTTTCTTACCTCCCTTTATTCTGCGTTTCCTATATTTGCACCTGACCTGAACAAATGTGCCTACGTCATTACTACCTGGGCCCACACATCATTATTATTCGCCCATTCCTATGGCAACTGAAAGCTTACAGGTCAAAGGATATTCCCCTAGTTTTGAGCCAATCGAACATGGGCGTTTACCGTAGTCGTGTCCTAATCTCAATAGTTTTTTCCTCCTCTATTTTCCTCATGTTTTCATCCCTTCTTCTTTTCCTTTTTTCTATTCGTTTCTTTCTTTTTATCATTCTTTTTCCTCCCTATTTCTGTGCCCACCACTTTCTTCCCTTCCTCCGACTCCCTACTTTACACTGCATTCCCTACTCTTACCGTTACTTCTTTCTTAAACTCCCACCATTTTATCTCTTTGCCTCGGATTCCCTTCTCCCCACTTCCGTCATTCTGATTACTGACTCGTGACCAGAATTTACTAAACGCGCAGGCGCGCCACCACACGTACAAACGCATGCGTGCTGCGCACGAACAGACTCAGTCATTTCCTTACAATCGAATGGAAAGACATTTCTTGACATCCTTTTATAGAAACCTGTCGAATGACGCTGTGTAAAAAATGTACTCGTCAAATAAAGACATCAAAACAGCGTGTAAGTACTAAGCTAAAACAAAACACCTTTGCCCGTTATTCATTTTGATCGATTAGAGGCGAAACGTGAAAGAAGTTAATCGCTCATTCAAATAATCATTTCAATTTTGCGTAAATCTCTTTTCAAAGCCATTGAGAGAGACAAAACTTTTCGGTGTACAATATATGAATGAACATACATATATAAATATATAAATGTGTACATAAATACATACATACATCCATACATACATACAAATACATACAAATACATACATAGGTAAATACATACATTTAAATGTGTACATACATACAAATGTATACATATATATATATATATCAATGCGTACATGCATACATATATACGTATAAATTTGTACACGCACACACACACAAACACATATATATATGTACATACATAACTTTAAATGTTTGTATACATACATACATATAAATGTTTACATACATACATATAATGTGTACATACATACATACATGAATACATATATGTCTATACATATCTATAAATATGTACATACATACATGCATACATACATACCTATGTGTACATACAAAGGGATACGTATAAATTTCTATTTATATACATACATTTCTATAAATGTTTAGATGCGTGCGTAGATATAAATCTGTATATATATACATACATATAAATGTGTACATACATGCACACATATATACAGACATTTGAATTTGTACATACATACATACATACCTACATATATATAAATGTGTACATATATGGAAAAAGTCGCGGTTCATGGCCAAAGAAGGTTGTAACATTGGTTCCTGTACGATAGCAGATGTCGAGCAAAGTCGATCATGTTCAGTAGCTAGAGGGTTAATCACTTTGATACCGGATGCTGTAATCTTGAATGCGCACGTAGTTTGGATCAGTGGGTGGTGGTCAACGGCTCGGAATTAGAAAACGGATAGCCGACTTCTAATTCCAGTCGGGTTCATTAAATTCCCCTTAAAAAAAAGGTACAAATCAATCTTTTTTCTCCACTTATGTTGGTAGGACTTTTATCAGTAAATAATCATTATCCCTCCCCAATTAACGCGTCGTGCTAATCTCTGACCTTCTTCAGGTGCTACGAATTTCGAACTGAACCCTTTTTTTACAATCACTGGGGTATATATTCCTCAGACCTTGCATAAAGCCTCGACTGGAAATCATGAGTTATCTCCCCCTAGCCCTGCAAATTACTAGTTCACTACTGCTGTAGCCTGGTATTGAACCCACAATTCTTTCGGACAAGTCACAGGAACTAACCAACGTCTAAGGATAAATGGCCCCGTAGATATATACGTTGGTTAGTTCCTGTGACTTAAACCAAAGAGTTGCGAGTTCAATACCAGGCTACAGCGATAGCGAAAAAGTAATTTGCAGGGTTAGAGGGAGATAACTCATAACTTCCAGAAATGGCTCTAGGCAAGGAATATATATATATCCCAGTGATTGTAATAAAGGGTTAGGTTCGAAATTCCTAGCACCTGAAGAAGGCCGGAGCATACAACGGCTGATAATCGTACAACTGGCAACAACAAAGATGAGGACAATAGTCCGAATAATGTAAATACTGTAAATACTACCTCATCTCAGAAATATAGACAAATAGAATGATCTATTATTAAACGTCGTACAAATTGCAACAAAGATGAGGGCAATAGTCCGAATAATGTAAATACTGTAAATACTACCTCATCTCAGAAATATAGACAAATAGAATGATCTATTATTAAACGTCGTACAACTGGCAACAACAAAGATGAGGACAATAGTCCGAATAATGTAAATACTGTAAATACTACCTCATCTGAGAAATATAGACAAATAGAATGATCTATTATTAAACGTCGTACAAATGGCAACAAAGATGAGGACAATAGTCCGAATAATATAAATACTGTAAATACTACCTCATCTCAGAAATATAGACAAATAGAATAATCTATTATTAAAAGTCGTACAAATGGCAACAAAGATGAGGACAATAGTCCGAATAATGTAAATACTGTAAATACTACCTCATCTCAGAAATATAGACAAATAGAATGATCTATTATTAAACGTCGTACAAATGGCAACAAAGATGAGGACAATAGTCCGAATAATGTAAATACTGTAAATACTACCTCATCTCAGAAATATAGACAAATAGAATGATCTATTATTAAACGTCGTACAAATTGCAACAAAGATGAGGACAATAGTCCGAATAATGTAAATACTGTAAATACTACCTCATCTGAGAAATATAGACAAATAGAATGATCTATTATTAAACGTCGTACAAATGGCAACAAAGATGAGGACAATAGTCCGAATAATGTAAATACTGTAAATACTACCTCATCTCAGAAATATAGACAAATAGAATGAGCTATTATTAAACGTCGTACACATGGCAACAAAGATGAGGACAATAGTCCGAATAATGTAAATACTGTAAATACTACCTCATCTGAGAAATATAGACAAATAGAATGAGCTATTATTAAACGTCGTACAAATGGCAACAAAGATGAGGACAATAGTCCGAATAATGTAAATACTGTAAATACTACCTCATCTGAGAAATATAGACAAATAGAATGAGCTATTATTAAACGTCGTACAACTGGCAACAACAAAGATGAGGACAATAGTCCGAATAATGTAAATGCTGTAAATACTACCTCATCTGAGAAATATAGACGAATATATCTTCTGACTTTAAATAAATTAAATTTCTTCACAACTTATTCAATAATTAAAACTAAAATCTACATTCTGCGGTCTTCTAGTAAGTATCTTCTTCCAAATATCTATTTTGCATTTTTGCCATGTAATCGCGTATTTAGAAATGTGATTTTTTTCCAACTTGAACAAAAAAAAAAAACATTGTGTGTGACTAATTCATTATAAACCTATCCCATTCCAAATGATGAAATGCCGCTGACCTCACCATATTCTCTCGTTATTTTCTCTGGAAAAAGATCAGCCGAGCTACATTTCACCAGTTCAAACCCTCTCGGCTAGAACCTGCTTTGCTGCCCCCACGAGGTCGAATCATCCTACTTTTCTTTTTATTCCACTGGTAAAAAAGACAGTTTTTTTTTTCTAAGAATTACTTCCCGAGAATTGGCATGGCCAAGGACGCGTTCCAGAAGCTGAGTAAAGTACTAAGTCACAGGAAATTTTCCCTAGAAACTAAGAGATTACTGGATTGCTATGTGATATCAGTTCTTCAATATAGCAGTGGATGTTGGACAAAATCATCGAAAACGAAGGAAAAACTTGAAGCAGTGGAAATGTGGTTATACAGAAGGATGCTGCGAATATCAAGGATCGAGCATGTGAGCAATGATGAGATGTTTGAAAGAATGGAAACGAAAAGGAATATTAATATTGAACATCAGGAAGCGACAACTGAAGTTTCTGGGACACGCAATAAGGAAGGAGGGCTTGGAGAAAGAGGGAAAAGTGACAGGGGAAGGCAGCGGATAACATGTTTGAAGGGCCTGAGCAGGTGGATGACGGAACGGGGTTTGCGTTGTGTAACAGGAGAAAGAGTGCTAAGAGCCACCAGGAATAGGGAGACGTGGAGAACCATGATCGCCTATGTCCTGAAAGGACAGGGCACATAGAAGAAAAAGAAGAAGAAGAAGAAGAACCCTCTGCACACTAGTGGCATGTTTTCTCGAGCACTACAATATTAATTTCTTTATGTCTAAGGCTAGACATTAGCTTTTGCATAATCTTTTGACCTGTACTTAGACTTCTTAAATCTATTTAAAAACAACAATAAATAGACCCAACCTCGAGTGGCTCTTGCGACTTTTATTGAATTAATATTTGCTAGATTGCTGAAGAGTACAACAGCCAAAATGTCTTGAATATGGCAATAAAGATGAAGATCACAGTCAAAACAATGTAAATAATATTAAGTTAATATTTAGTAAAAAATAAATAAGGGGTTTATTTTTTATTTTTTCATTCTAACTAGTTTCAAAATAACTTTGTAAATAAATGGTTATTTTAAATCTATAACTAGTTCCAGGTAAATTCTTAAATTTAAATTTATTTATTTTTATTATTCAGCGCACCTTCTTTTACTAGCTGAAAACATACACAATATGAAATAAATTTTTATGTGAGTGTCGCTGTCCTCATAGTCCGAGAGATGGAAGGGCTTGTTTTGTAAAGTAACTGAATGACATTAACGCTAATTCTATCAGCAACATGAATGGCTTGAGGTAAAGTTCACAATTCACTCAGTCAATCTAGGACAAGTCCATGACGGCTAGAAGTAGCCTTTTCAACTTTTAAATACACCGTCTCAATTACGCACAACATAACGGAAATAGATTTACCCTCAGAGGTTTTGCACTCTGTACAATGAGTTCAGTAAAGTTTTATTGAGAAGTTTAGAGATCATTATAATACTTTGTGTTTGATACCCTAACCCTAACCCTAACCCTAACCCTAACCCTAACACGTGCTACTAAATTGGCAACACGATCACACCCTTTTACCGTCCAACTATTCAAATGTAACCGTCAATTCTACGCTAACAGTTTCTTCTCTCGCACTCCCCGCCTTTCCGTTTACTTGCTTCCCTGATAGTTACAATTTCCAAAAGTTTATATGCAACCTCACTTGCCGTTCATCTTTTCTCCTTTCCTCAATACCTCCTTGTGCCCAGTCTTTTCATTCACTTTTACTCTGTGTAACCCCCTGCGTCATGAAAAACCATGATTCAGCTATGTGATGTCAGTTCTTCAATACGGCAGTGAATGCTGGACAATATAACCGAAAATGAGGACAAAGCCCGAAGCAGCGGAAATATGGTTCTACAGAAGGATGCTGCGAATATCGTGGACTGAGCATGCAAGCAACAATGAGGTGTTGGAAAGAATGGCAACAAAAAGTAAATTAATACTGAGCATCAGGAAGAGACAACTGAAGTTCCTGGGACATGCAATGAGGAAGGAGAGCCTGGAGAACCTGATACTGACAGGCCAGATAGAAGGAAAGAGAGACAGAGGAAGGCAGCGGATAACATATTTGCAGGGCCTGATCAGGTGGATGACGGAACGGGGGTTGCGAGGTGTAACAGGAGCAAACATACTAAGAGCCACAAGGGATAGGGAGTCGTTCCGAAACATGATCGCCTACGTCCTGAAGGGACAGGGCACATAGAAGAAGAAAAAGAAGAAGAAGAACTCCCTGAGTACTAGTGACATTACCACATTGCTTCTTATTTGTCTTATTATCAATATTATTATCAATATTATTATCTTCGCTGTTTCTTTCAATTTCTCTGACATCTTTCAGCGGCCTATTATAACTACATATTATAAAAATCATGCGTGAACAGTCTTTCTTATATATACGCAAGCATCATACCCCGGCGTTGCCCGTGCAACTCAGAACATTGTAGTAGCAGGAGATATAAAAAATAATTATATAAGAATTTGTTGTTTCAAAATTGTTAAAAAATTCCATTAAAAAAATCTATTTTCTTTTGTTTTGCGTCAACTTGATTTGATGTTTTGTGTGACATTGAAAACAACATGATGTTTGTTTTTGTTTCAAAATTACGTGGGAAAATATTTACATTTTTTGTTGACTAAATGAATTTAACATAAAAATAAAAATTATTTATTTTGTTTTACTGAAATTAGAAGTATAAAAACGTTTACGCTCTCAGTTCAGAAATTTTCGAAAAATATTTAAAAATCTTGACATTTAATTTTAGAGGAAAAGTTACATTAATGCCACACTAATTACAGACAGTTGATTTTCTATATGAAATATTTAACAAAAAAAAAGAAGCTTTATTTTTTTTTAATTTTATTTTCTGAAGTATGAAATATTAAATAAAAAAAAGACTTAAATAATTAAATTAACCATTGGCACTTTTTTTTTTTACATATATTGTTTTTGTTTGAAAAACACTTTGCTTTTGAAAAAAATATTTCTTTTGTTTCAAAATTACAGGGAAAAATATTCACATTTTTTTGCTGACCAAATGAATTTTTAAAACGTCGGAATAAAAATTAAATATAAAGGCACATTTGTTTTGTTTTTTATTAAAAAACATTTTAGTCGCGTTTGACAAATATAAAGGCTCACATATTTTTAATAAAAAAAATATTTTAGTTGCGTTTGACAAGTGTGATTTGATTTCTGAGACGGAATTTAGCAACCATCTTAGAGCTTAGAAGCTTTACCGAGCAAATGTCAAAATTCGGCTCCATTGGCCAAAAAGTGCGAAATGGAAAATTGCTGAACCTAATACTCAAAAAGTATGTGTCGACCTGGCTTTCCTGTAGATATGTGTCCCTAGAAAATTTGAATGGCGTAGCTTAAAACATGTAGGCGTGCATAGAAAACAGTCACACACAGACTCACAGATTGCCTTTTATATATATATATATATATATATATATATATATATATATACGTCTATATTTCTGAGATAAGGTAGTATTTACAGTATTTACATTATTCAAACTATAGTCCTCATCTTTGTTGCCATTTGTACGACATTTCGGGCGTTGTACGCTCTGGCCTTCTTCAGGTGTTCTAACAGGAGATGGAAAGTGCGGCACAAAGATCCGATGCGAATTGGTATGGCGAAGGACGCGTTCCAGAAGCTGAGTAAAGTACTAAGACACAGGAAATTTTCCTAGAAACAAAGAGATTACTGGATTGCTATGTGATGTCAGTTAGCTGAACCTAATACTCAAAAAGTATGTGTCGACCTGGCTTTCCTGTAGATATGTATCCCTAGAAAATTTGAATGGCGTAGCTTAAAACATGTAGGCGTGCATAGAAAACAGTCACACACAGACTCACAGATTGCCTTTTATATATATATATATATATATATATATATATATATATATATATATACGTCTATATTTCTGAGATAAGGTAGTATTTACAGTATTTACATTATTCAAACTATAGTCCTCATCTTTGTTGCCATTTGTACGACATTTCGGGCGTTGTACGCTCTGGCCTTCTTCAGGTGTTCTAACAGGAGATGGAAAGTGCGGCACAAAGATCCGATGCGAATTGGTATGGCGAAGGACGCGTTCCAGAAGCTGAGTAAAGTACTAAGACACAGGAAATTTTCCTAGAAACAAAGAGATTACTGGATTGCTATGTGATGTCAGTTCTTCAATATAGCAGTGGATATTGAACAAAATCATCACAAACGAAGGAAAAACTTGAAGCAGTGGAAATGTGGTTCTACAGAAGGATGCTGCGAATATCATTGATCGAGCATGTGAGCAATGATGAGGTGTTGGAAAGAATAGAAACGAAAAGGAATATTAATATTGAACATCAGGAAGCGACAACTGAAGTTTCTGGGACACGCAATGAGGAAGGAGGGCTTGGAGAAAGAGGGAAAAGTGGCAGGGGAAGGCAGCGGATAACATGTTTGAAAGGCCTGAGCAGGTGGATGACGGAACCGGGGTTGCGTGGTGTAACAGGAGAAAGAGTGCTAAGAGCCACCAGGAATAGGGAGTCGTGGAGAACAATGATCGCCTATGTCCTGAAAGGACAGGGCACATAGAAGAAGAAGAAGAAGAAGAAGAACCCTCTGCACACTAGTGGCATTACCGTATTGCTTATTATTAGCCTTATTATCAATACTATTATCTTCAGTTTTTCTTTTTATTTCTCGGATATCTTCCTTGATTTTCAACTTTCTATTGCCCTTTCTTCGACATCACTGGTAAATTGTTCCTTGTTTCTTTTTCTTTCGTTTTTGCCCACTGCAACTCCCCGCGCTCATATATATATATATATATATTATTTCAGTTTGAACGACCTCTCTGAAGATGGCTCATGTGAGCCGAAAGCTTAGAAAAAAACTATTAAATAATTATCCAAATGTTGGAGAATTTTTGTCTTTATTTTCAACTGAAATTAAAGCAAAAATACGACGTTTAGAACGGCTCATGATTAAACATAATAGACATTCATTGTCTCTTATATTTAACAACATATGTTTAGAAAATATATATATATATATATATATATATATATATATATATATATATATATATATATATATTTGAGCAGCAATCTTTTATGTCAGCAGGTTTCGTTAAAAACCACCGACAAGGGAGATTTTATCAAATTATGATTTAACTTTTCGCGTATTTTTACATGTTTCCTTTTGGCTGGAGATAAGGACTGTAAAAATTTCCCATAATAAGCGCTTTCGGAATCTTCACAGGTCATTTTCAAGGATGTTATTTTTCCGGTGTAGTTATGTCCTCATATTTTCCTATAATGTAATGATTTTGTTTGTTTTGTGTTTTTTTTTTTTGTTTTTTGTGGAGAATTCTTCAAAACCGTCACGGGATGCATGCGGCGGGTATCATGTGAACGTCTATCTATTTTTTAAAATAACTTTCAAACTTCATTTCCACTGTTAAATAGTGTAAGATTGATGGTAAGATAACATTGTTTGATATATAGTGACATTGTTATAGCGAGGCACTCTCATATATATATATTGTAATTTTGTTATTACAATGTTTTATAAAAGCATAATATCACTAAAAATTTTTCATGCCTCAGAAGAATGTTTTAATATTAAAACTCTATGGTTATAGAATTCTCATTTTTGATTGAATAATATTGACACACCTAAAACATTTTCCCCAACTACCGTTCCCCAATTTTCTAAATAACCCTGAATTTATTTCATATTATAAAAATAAATTATTTTCATCATTTATTTTAACATATCACCTGAAGAAGAACAGTATTTTTCTTAAACATGAAAATTTTTTTATAGTGATATTATGCTTTTATGAACCATTGTAATAACAAAATGACAATATTAAGCTCTACTCTGTCTCGAGCATTCTTTATAAAGTAAATGCGTGAACAGTAGGTTTTAATCTACGTGTTTCTTCACTTTCTTATATATATATATATATATATATATATATATATATATCCTTCGTTGGTCATTCTTAAGTATCTGGGGATTTTGATTGTGTTATTGTAATTGTTGAGAGGTTGACATATATCTAAACTTATATATAAATGAAACTTTGTCTCTATGTGTGTGTCTGTGTGTGTGTGAATGTGTCCGTCCGTAACCTATAAACTCCGAAAGGGCTGAACCGATTTTCTTCTGTAGTACAACTGTGTAAATTTTCAAGAAAATTGTCTGCGAGTGTTCTTAGCTAGGTTTTGTTTCGAGGTACTCCCGATAAATATCGAAAATCGATAATCGAAAAAATCGCTTTATAGAAGAATTGCTCCGATTTTAATCAAATTTGATACACTCATGGACAAAGACATAAGAAACGATATTCAGAAGTTTCAAGGTTACAGCTCTCACAATAGTGCAGAAAATCGATAATATATATATATATATATATATATATATATATATATATATATATATATATATATAAAAGGCAAGATGTTTGTGTGTGTCTGTTTATCTGCCTGTATGTCGGTATTTTTTCAGCCATTTTATTTTAGTTTTTGCTTCGGGTTTGGCTCTAAGTAGGTATAATTGTAGTTCTTAGTCTCAGCCATGATACCATTTACTCAGAGGACTTATTTAGCCTTCAAAATTCAGTTTACGACGAAAAAACTTATTTGATATCGATAGCAGGAAATAAAAATTTGACTTACATCCATTCATTTTTCTTTCAGTCTACGGTTTCGCTTTAACTGGAAACAACTATTGCTTTTAAGTCTTTCGTGCCAACGTCCAAAGAGTTTGAGCTCCAGGACCATGGATTAGTTTTAAAGCTTTCATTACTCCCGAGGAACGCCGGGCTATACTACTAGTTTTATATGAAGTTGATCTTGTTAGATTATCTTCACCATTTACGGACTGGACACACACAAACACATATATATATATGTGTGTGTGTGTGTGCGTATATATATATATATATATATATATATCAATAATGGATTTCCTAACTCCGTTATTGATCAACAAATTAAAATGTATCTCAACAAACTTAACAATAGCTCTAACAATAATGATAATATTAATAATAATGGTTTACATCAAAATAAACATAACACTATTAACTTATACCATTGCAACCAAATACATAATAATTATAAACAAGATGAAAAAACTCTCAAAAACATAATACGTAGAAATGTTAAACCAGTCGAAAGTAATAATCAAATTAAACTCATTATATATTATAAAAAGTTTAAAACAATTGACCTCATAGTTTATAATAACCCAACAGGCACTAAACTAAATTCTTTACAAAAAACCAATGTAGTGTACCAATTTACATGCCCATTCAGAGATTGCATCTCTGATACTACTCAAAAACCTAGTACATATATTGGTTTTACCACAACCACGCTCTCCCGTAGACTTACATGTCATCTTTCTGATCAGAGTACTATTAAACAACATTTCTCTGAAAAACATAAACATGTAGGTAATATCAGACAGATTTTGGTCAACAATACGGTGATCCTTACTCATACACACAGTAAGAGGAACCTGCAGATATTGGAGGCCATGTACATCAAATCAAAACAACCAACACTCAATAAAATCAACTTTAAAACAGGAAATAACATATTACATTGCATTTGACTAGATGGTTTTGTTGTCATTTCGCGCTATCCCGCGTGTGACGTCATAAAACCGCATCGCAAACTTAAGAACTGCGTTTATTATTTTTGGTAACTATTGCCGTTGCCAAGCGGAGTTTTATGTCAACACAAAATAAAATCGTCGGTGATGGTGGATTTTATAATATTTCAGTTTAAACTACCTCTCTGAAGATGGCTCATGTGAGCCGAAAGCTTAGAAGAAAACCAATAAATAATTATCCAAATGTTGGAGAATTTTTGTCTTTATTTTCAACTGAAATTAAAGCCAAAATACGACGTTTAGAACGGCTCATGATTAAACATAATAGACATTCATTGTCTCTTATATTTAATAGCATATGTCTAGAAAATTACTTGCTGCCTCGACTTACTAAATATATATATATATATATATTCTTTATTATAATGTATAAGGATTCAAATTAAAGAACTCAAATGAGTTCATTTCAAATTAAAGAATGCAAATGAATTAATCTGAGTAAAAAATAGAAATAGATTAAATCTTTTATTCTAGTTGTTCTAACACCGACTGTATGGGGAAACTACAGCAAGCACTTTTTAAAAAAATTAATTTGCACAAGGATGTATTGTTTAAAGAATTTTTATCATCACTTTTTTTTTTTTTTACTCGGTGCTGTGGATATGTTCAACAGAAATATAAAAGGAGAAGGACAAAATCTGAATAAAGCAGATTTTCTTGACAAATTTAAAAATAATAAAACATATCAGCGCATGTCAGTAGGTTGTCACCGACCAACGTTTCTAGTGATTCAGAAAATTCGCAAAGAATTTTTATCGCCTATCTTTAACAAGTGCAGATTTTTCAAACATATAGAAGCATTTAATATGGGAAATAATGCAAATTAAACTATTAAAATTGAAGATATTTAAATAAGAATAAAAACACACTTAAGACACATTCTAAACAAAAATATAAAACTGAATAGGGCTTACGGCCTATCACGTTGAATACACCGGTTCTCGCTCGATCACCGAAGTTAAGCAACGTTGAGCCTGGTCAGTACTTAGATGTGTGACCGCTTGGTAATACCAGGTGCTGTAAGCGTTTAGTGACGGATGTGCGTGCTTACGGCCATATCACGTTGAATACACCGGTTCTCGCTCGATCACCGAAGTTAAGCAACGTTGAGCCTGGTCAGTACTTAGATGTGTGACCGCTTGGTAATACCAGGTGCTGTAAGCGTTTAGTGACGGATGTGTGTTGTGGTGCAGTGGGGATTGGCTGGGAAAGAGAAATCGGTGAGCTGAGTTCGAATTCCAGTTGAATACCCTGCATTACACTTAAGCACTGGTACCCTTGGGAAAGGTGTTAATCCGTCCCTTCCCTCCAGTTATGGGTTAAATAACAAGGGTAGGACTTGAAACCCAGCTCTTAAAAAACAAATCCCAATGAATCTTGATACTCGAAAAAGAAAAATATTGTAAAAATAAAATAACCTTACCCAAAGATCATTGGTTATGACCTTAAATGATCCCATAAGGATTGATAGGTCGTTAAACCTCGAAACAAACAAACAAGAACTTCATAAATTCTATGAACAAATGTAAAACAAAAATATAAAAAGAAAACAAACAATAAAATTTGAATTATAAAAAGTAATAAAAAAATTCAAAATATAAACAAAAACAAATAAACTCAAAATATAACAAAAAATGAATATAAAAACAAATAAAAATAATAATATACTAAAAAAACAAAAACTTACACAACAAAAATACAAAATAAATGAGAAACAATTTACATTGTTCAAACTTTCTTTTCAACAGTAGTGTCACATTCACGACGTTTCAGTCGTTATACACTCCGGCATTCTTCAGGTGATATACGTTAAATGGAATATAGTAACCAGTAATACAGAACGCTGGAGATAAACAACCATAAGCATTACGTTTTTATCCCAGCAAATTAATTCCCCAACGACACATAGCTGGATAAAAACATTAGTTGAAATAAGCCAAAGAATTGTGAGTTCAATACCTGGCTACAGCTGTAAACAAAAAACTTAAACAGTGGGTTACTAAAGGATTTCCGAAACTACCCCATTTGAAGAAATATATAGTTTGGTTTAAAATCCCAACATATATCAGCTGAGGAAGGTTTGAGCCTACAGGGGACAAACGTCGTGAATAAAACAATGAAAATGAGGACAACAGTCCGAACATTATAAATAGTGTGAATAATTACGGTGCCTCATCTTAGAAATAATGATGTCAATCGTTGTCTTCTGTCTTTCTTAATTCCTGTTCTTTTATTTTTCTTTCTCCTTAATTATGTTTTCTTCTTCTCATATTATTATAAGTCATATGCTAACAGTTTCTTCTCTCGCTTGTGGAACTCTCTTCCGGCTTCTTGCTTTTCACTCAACTTTGATCTTCAAAAATTTAAATGCAATGTCAATCGTTATCTTCTGTCTTCTTAATTCCTGTTCTTTTATTGTTCTCTCCCCTTAATTATGTTTTCTTCTTCTCATATTATTATAAGTCCTATGCTAACAGTTCCTTCCCTCGCTTACGGAACTCTCTTCTGGCTTCTTGCATCCCAGTAAACTTGGATCTTTAAACACTTGTCAATTAGTAATGTTTATTGATATATTTGATTTTTCGTGCTTGAGCGGATCTTAAGAATTAAAAATTTTCAAAAGTTTTGGTTATAGATTCTATAGACCAGATTTTTTAGCAGCTTCCCTTTAACATTCTTCAGGTCTTCATTATTAGCTGATTTAGTATCTTTCTATATATTGATGATTGACTTAATTTTACTGAGTAACAAGTCTTGCTTTTGTTAATCCTAGTATAAAACTAATATATATCTATATATCTATAGCATAATGATAATCCACGTATACTGTCTTAATATGTATAGAAAAAACTACTAAAAAGTTGTAATTTAAAAATGTTTTTTTTTTTGACAGTATTTATTTGAGTTTAAAATCATTCGTTTCTGATGAAAGGCCGTGGCCGGTCTGAAATATCAAATATATATATATATAATAGAAATAAATAAATACTGTCAAAAAAAAACATTTTTAACTTACAACTTTTTAGTATATATATATATATATATATATATATATATATATATATATATATATAAATTTAAAATTAATAATTATTTTACTAAAATAAATGACCTACACAATACTTAATAAGCTTTCTTAACTACAACATACTTTCATCATTTATCCATCACACCCAATGGTGCATAGGGTAGCAACGTTTTTGTTGCTGTTTCTGTAACAAACTGTTTCTTACGGGGCAGGGTTGTTAACCCTGCACCTAACCCTCAAACCTAGAGAACTATTCTTGGTCCTTACGTTTACAGCACCTGGTATTCCCAAATGGTCACCCATTTAAGTACTGACTAGGCTCGATGTTGCTTAACTTTGGTGATCGGACGATATAGCCGTAGACACAATATACTTTAATATACCATAATTATTTAATCCTAATTCTAATATAAACATTCCACCCCTTTTACTCGTGAAGCAGTTGAAAAAACATCCAACTTATCGTTAAGAATTATTTACCTATGTAAGTATTGTGTGTTCCTGCTATGTACCTTACTCAGAAAAAATAGTATTCTATAAAATTTAATTAATTACAATGTTTCTTTTATAACTTACACCCCAACATAATCAAAAAAATAAAAATTATTTTAATAAAATAAATTACTCTAACAACACTAAATTGTTGTTTTTAATACTAAATTGTGGTTCTTAATTTAGACTCACACAAGACTTAATTGTTGTTCAGATGAAAATAAAGACAAAAATTGTCCAACATAATAAATAATAAACCCACTACATATATTGGTTTTACTGCAACCACACTGTCCCGTAGATTTACCTGCCATCTTTCTGGTCATAGTTCAATTAAACATTACTTAGAAAAAAATCCATGTATGTAATATTACACAGATTTTAATCGATAACACAATAATAATCACACATACACACAGTAAAAAGAACCTTCGAATATTGGAGGCAATTTACATTAAATCAAAACAACCCACACTTAATAAAATCACGTTTAAATCTGGTCATAAAACATTACATTGCATTTAAATATATGGTTCCGTTATCATTACGCGGTGTGACGTCAAATTTACGAATTGTGTCTGCTATTCTGTTATCGTCGCATAGCAATGTTTTATGTCAGCACAAGATAATATTATATTTGATGGAGGATGTCTTTATGTTAAATTCCCTGTTACCTCTTTGAATATGGCTGATGTGAGCCGAAAGCTTAGAACCGGTATAATAAAATCTATCGAAATTTTAGACAATTTTTCTCTTTATTTTCAACTGAAATTAAAGCCAAAATACGATGTTTAGAACTGCTCATAATTAAACATAATGGACATTCATTGTCTCTTATATTTAACAGTATATATTTAGAACATGATCTGCTGCCGCGATATATATATATATATATATATATATATATATATATATTGACACGCATAATTATTGGATATATGTTATTTTCTGTTTTAACTCTAGTATATGTTCGCCATTTTGCTTGATATTTGGTAAGTAATATCTCGTAAAGTTGTTTTAGTCATATGTGGAAGGAAAATTAAAAACTCATGGTTGAATCCATTTTTTTTATCAAAGTTCAAAATTACCCGATGCAAAAGTATTGGATACATGACGCGTTTTTCAAATTTCCAATCGAAACTTTTGTATTTCAACCATGAGTTTTTAATTTTCCTTCCACATACAACTAAAACAACTTTACGAGATATTACTTCCCAAATATCAGGCAAAATGGTGAACATAAACTAGAGTTATAACAGAAAATAACATGTATCCAATACTTATGCGTGTCACTGTATATATAAGTCTAGCTACAGTAAAATAGTAGAAAAATAAAAGAAAATATCGACACTGTAAAAAACAAAAAATCAAAAAACACATACCCCAATACAAAATAACCAAAATTAAAGAGGTAGCAACCAGCCCAAAAACAAAACAACACCTCCCAACCCCTAAACCAAATAACAACACCCACAGCGTCACCAGACAAGATAAATAGGAAAACCTATCCTGAACTTAGCTACCACCCCCAAACACTTAACCCTAAGACGTTAAAAAGGTCAACAGAATTCAAATTACAGCCCAACCCCACTAACACCTAAAAAAACAAATCCAACACAAATAAACGGTCTTTTCAACTAGATAATTTTCATATCAACAAGATCACCTGAAGAATGAAGCAGCCTAGACACATGGACAGCTTCGAAACGCGAAAATGTTTGTGTAGTGATACTATGAATTTATAAACCATTGTAACAACCATTACAATATAACGCTCTACATTTGTATCGAGGACTCTTTAAAAGTAAATGCATGAACAACAGTTAAAAAAACTACGAGTTCTGTAACTTAGTTACAATAATATATATATATATATATACATATATATATATATATTTATTATAAATTATATTTTAGAACATGTACAAATTTTCTTTCTTCAAAATTCTAACGGACAATTTACAAGACTTATTCCCTTATCGCTAACCCCCGCCAACATCCCACACACAACTCGCCAAACACAAGAAAAGAGGCCTTCCATTCCTTTCCACACCACCTGATGAGACACTGCAAGTCCAATGTCGAAAGAAAATGTACAATTTGTAGAGGACATATATAAAAAAAAATTGTACATGTTCTAAAATATAATTTATAATAAATATTCACAGCTCTATATTATATATCGAGCACTGTTTTAAATTAATGTTTTGAACGTTGCAAATTTTGCTTCGTTCCTCATTCACTCGTATATATATATATATATATATATATATATATATATATATATATATGTATGTGTGTGTGTGTGTGTGTTGACTCCAAAAAAGACGGTCTCAGAATGAAGAAAAATTACTTTTTTTAAACAAAGATGACAATACGAAGTTATTTTTTAATCGACAAGCGTTTGACTGAGAGAAGACGTCCCACGAGAACGAACCCGGTGTCGCTGGTCTGAGTTTTGGAAAGCTTCATCAGAGAATATAAACAAGAATTTCTTGTATTTTGTTGTTGTTTTATTATCGTTGGCTAATCAGACTTCACGTTTATTTAACTTGTTAAGCAGCGTTAATATAATTTATGGCGTTCCGAACGCAAAGAGAAACGACGAAGCTCAACAAACTAAATGATTGCAAATTTTTCGTAAATTTGTTTATTACTATCTTCATAGGATATTTGAGAAGAATGCGTTGTGGTTCAGTGGATATCGACTCGAAACGACAAATCGGGAAACCGAGTTCGAATTTCTACCTGAATTCTTTGCATTCACTTACGCACAAATATTCTTGGAAAAGGTAGTAATCCGTCTGTTCCCTCTAGTTATGGGTTAAATAACAGGACAGATTGGGTTCTATAGCCTTGGTTGGCAACCAGTCTACCGAAGAATGCAATGGTAATCTACTGCGAGATAATCTTCTGCCCAGTCAGTCATGTCTCTTTCGAGTCATGATCGCCCAAGCGTGTATCACATATGGCACTTGACTGACTAGATTGGTGGCTAGGTCACATCATTTTATTGCTAAAATTATTAAGTGTAAGCGTGCGATCTATTCTAATGGTTTCTTAAATGACTGAGTGTTTGTGTCAAATTTTATATCTATTTGTGTATACAAATCTCTCTCTCTCTCTCTCTCTCTCTTATATGTGTGTGTGATATACATACGTATTTATACAAGCATCCCTCTCTCTTAAAAGTGTCAAAACCTTAATCACTGCGGCAGTTGGGAAATAACACATTTATTTCCGCCAACAGACTCAAGTTTCAAGTAGGCAACTAAACATGTATATAGTTTGTGGTATATGTTGCCGTGTCCGTTTCTCTCGAGCTGGCCTGACGAATCATATGACGAGTCTCGCTTCTGACTACACACAACACTTTTATCCTACCCAGTATGTAATAAAGTACTTAGAAATCGGTCTGATTTAACCAGTATTAATGGTAAAATTAATTGCAATATTAATTGCCTCTTTATAAAGAAACACACAGAATTCACTTTTTCTCATAAAAAAAAAGTTTTATAAGTTCAGTGACCGTTATTGCAACGGTTTCGACCGAGTGAAATATATCGGTCTTAGCGAAGAACATACTTATTCGGAACTCGTGGAATGGCGCTATATAATCATAAACAAAGAACTGCAGAAAATAATAGAAAATTTTTTTCCTTCGTTTAGATGGGATGTCTCTGTGTGCTGAAGAGCTTCATTTATCCGTATCGCCCGGTTCACACTCCACGCACGTCTATTGAACAGATGAAGAGACTCATCCCTTGTTCCCTGTTTAGGATGCGGTTTCCGGCTTTCTCTTTTCCAATCTTTTCACTCTTTTCTTTTTTTTTCTTTTTTTCAATTGGATTAGATAGACTAAACTATCGCCCGGTTCACACTCCACCCACGTCTATTGAACAGGTGAAGAGGCTCATCCCTTGTTCCCTGTTTAGGATGTGGTTTCCGGTTTTCTCTTTTCCAATCTTTTCACTCTTTTTCTTTATTTTATTTTTTTCAATTGGAGTAGATAGACTAAACTATCGCCCGGTTCTTGCACTCGACCCACGTCTATTGAACAGGTGAAGAGCTCATCCCTTGTTCCCTGTTTAGGATGTGGTTTCCGGCTTTCTCTTTTCCAATCTTTTCACTCTTACGTAGCCCTCTGCACACCAGTGGAGTTAACGCTTTGCTCGGGGTGATATGATTAAAAAAAAGCAGCTGGTTATGAGACAACAGTGGTCCAGTTTGCTTTTTTCCCGGCTTAGAGCTGGAAATAGTTGACAAAACGTGCGTCATAGGTGCATTTTGCGGACATTTGGATCTTGTCCCAACTACCAAACTTTAGAACAAATGTCATCATCACCGGCAGCAACTCTTGAAGCAGAGTATGGCATTCTGGAAGCTTTAGGTAGTGAGTTCATAGGTGCGAAAGTGACTCAGAAATTAGATTCTCGATAGGAAGCCTGGATCAATGTGTCGGGCCAGGATGTTTTTCCAACGTGAGTCCATCTTTCGAATACACAAATCGACCATCCTACCGTAAATTGAATACTGTTGTCATATCTGGTCGGGTGCCTTGCCAATTATCTCAGAGTTCTCGACAGGCTCCAAAGGAGAATTTGTAATGTGATCGGTCCCGACCTGGCAGCTCGACTCCAGCCACTCTCTCACCGACGGGGTGTGGATCCCCTAGGTCAATTCTACAAATATTTTCATGGCTTCTGCTCTGACATAAATAAATCTGGATTTAAGCCAAAAATAGTTAGAGATTACGAAATAATTATTTATAACACGCAATAAAATAATTAATACGACCTTTTTGGCAGAACTAACATCTAAACAAAAGTAGAACATTCAAAGTTGATATATATATATATATATATATATATATATATATATATATATATATATGATTGAAGTAGTAGGAGGATCTAATAATTAAGCAATTCATCGAGCTTTTTATTCGACCTCAACAGAATGCAGAAAGCACTTGACGGCCGTTTCGTCCTATATTTGGGACTCATCAGCTATGCGCATCCACTACCAGGAATCGAACCCAGACAGTTTCGGTTTATTAAGCTTATGGCATACCAACTGTACCAGGGGCCCTGACGACAAAGAGATAACGTATTAAACTCGACGAATTACTTAATTATTAAATCCTCCTACTACTTCAATCATGTCTCTGTGCTTCAACCTGCATTATATGCTATGGATTTAGCGGCTTGTGTTGGAGAAGTCGTTGCTCTGGGAGGCACTGTCCTACGGGTAAAGGAGCTTGGATGAGTTCCACCACGGAATTTGTGAACGAGCGAGGCATCATCGAGTTTAATTCGAAGGCTAAATAAGTTCTCTGAGTAAATAGTATCATGGCTGAGACTAAGAACTACAATTATACCTACTTAGAGCCTAACCCGAAGCAAAAACTAAAATAAAAGGGCTGAAAAAAAAACCCCACAAAAAACAGACATACAGGCAGATAAACAGACACACACACAAACATCTTGCCTTTTATATATATATATACATATTATCGATTTTCTGCACTATTGTAAGAACTACTGAATATCGTTTCTTATGTCTTTGTCTATGAATGTATCAAATTTGATTAAAATCGGACCACTCCTTCTATAACCCAATTTTTTCGATTATCGATTTTCGATATTTATCGGGGGCACCTCGACACAAAACCTAGCTAAGAACACTCGCAGACGCTTATAGTACAACTGTAAAATTTCAAGAAAATCGGTTCAGCCGTTTCGGAGTCTATAGGTAAAGGACACACACACACACACACACACACACACACACAAATAGACACATACATACACACAGACAAAGTTCCATTTATAAATAAGTTTAGATATTGTATTGATTGCTTGCGTTTGAAATGGCTTATAAAGAACCGGTAAACATAATTGCTGTCAAATTTTGAGTGCACCCACTACGCTTCCGATTACGACACATGGTCGAGATTTAAAAATGGGTTTAATCGTCATCCAATGAAAAAATGCTCAAGCTTTTGCGGCACTTCTCTAACCTCCCCCTGAAGGTGAGCTATTACCTGGGGAATGGCTTTCTCTGATTGAGCTAATATTAATTTGAAACTACTCCAGCCGAAGCTGGGTAAATATTGTACTTATGTTGCACTTGTGCTGACATAAATATAGTTTCAATATCCTGTCCTGTGTGCATTGTGACGCCGAAAGACACCCAGAGAAGAAACGTTCTAGTTATTTCAGGAAGTGTCAAAATTAAGAACGGAAACAAGTTTTTCACAATGTAAGTGAGAGTCTTGACATCATAAAACAAAAGTTAATCTTAAGGAGAGTTGTCCCATCGTTTTATTTTTAGATTTTATTAATTGAACACTTGCTTCATCATAGCTAGATCTGAAAAAAAAGTAAAAAAATTATACTGCGTAACTCATTGAAACATCTTTTATAACATGGAAGAAATAAAACGTAATTCTAATAAACATCAGTCAGTTAAGGGCCATTCGTGATACACGCTTGGGTGATCATGTCTCGAATGAGACATGACTGACTGGGCAGATGATTATCCCGCAGTAGGTTGCCATTGCTTTTTGCGGTAGACTGGTTGCCAACCAAGGCTATAGAACCCAATCTGTCCTATTATTTGACTCAGAGCTAGAGAGAGAAGAGATGTATTATATTTTAAATGGGGGATCAGTTTATTACTTCATAACAATATAAAACTGATCCCCCACTTTATGCCCAGCAGAAGCCTTAATTATGTTTTTAACTATTCAGTCAGTTAAGTGCCATACGTGATATGACTGAAAGAGACATGACTGACTGGGCAGAAGATTATATCGCAGTAGGTTGCCATTGCTTTCTGCGGTAGACTGGTTCCCGACCAAGGCTATAGAACCCAATCTATCCTGTCATTTAACCCATAACTGGTTAATACCTTTCCCAAGGGTATTTGCGCGTAAGTGAATGCAATGAATTCAGCTGAAATTCGAACTCGGCCCCACGATTTCTTGTTCCGAGCCGATATTCAATGCACCACAACGCACATCCACATCCACCTCAACTATCACAAAAATGTGCAAATATTTAAGTACACTGGTATCTTCTTCTCTTCTTCTTCTATGTGGCTTGTTCTTCCAGTACGTCGGCGATCATGGTCTTGCACGTCTCCCTATCCCAGGTAGTTCTTAGCACGCTTTCTCCTGTTACACCACGCAACCCCCGTTCTGCTATCCACCTGCTCAGGCCCTTCAAATATGTTATCCACTGTTTTCCCCTGTCTCTACTTCACTCTATCTGGCCTGTTAGTATTATGTTCTCCAAGCCCTTCTTCCTCATTTCAGTACATAAGCGATTATGGCTTTCAATGTCTCCCTATACCTGGTGGCTCTTAGCACGCTTTCTCCTGTTGCACCATGCAACCCTTGTTCCGTCATCCACCTGATTAGGTCCTTCAAATATCTTTTCCGCTGCTTTACCCTGTCTCCTTTTCCTTCTATCTGGCCTATTAGCATCAGGTTCTCCAAGCCCTCCTTCCTCATTGCATGTCGCAGGAACTTTAGTTGTCTCTTCCTGATGCTCAGTATTAATATCCTTTTCGTATCCGTTTTTTTCCAAAACCTCATCATTGCTCACATGCTCGATCCATGATATTCGCAGCATCCTTCTGTAGAACCAAATTTCAGTTGCTTTAAGTTTTTGCTTCATCTTCGAATATATTGTCCAACATTCACTGCCATATTAAAGAACTGACATCACATAGCAATCCAGTACTCTCTTCTTTGTTTCTAGCGAAATTGTCCTGTTTCTTAATACTCTTCTCAGCTCCTGGAATGCATCCTTGTGCCTTTGGATCTCAGGAATATAAATGTATAGAAACTACTGTGACCACAAAGTGAGGGGTCGGTTTATATATTGATTGTAATATGGAACTGATCCCCACTTTATATCCAGTATGCTTCTGTAGAACAACATTTCAGTTGCTTCAAGTTTTTCTTCATCTTAGATGATATTATCCAACATTCACCGCCATGTTGAAGAACCGACATCACATAGCAATCCCGTACTCACTTCTCTGTTTCTAGTGAAATTGTCCTGTCTCTTAATACTCTAATCAGTTGCAGGAACGCGTCCTTCGCCATGCCAATTCGACTTCGGATCTCTATGTCACCCCTTTTTGTCTTCTGTTAGACCACTTCCCAGTCATTTCATTTTTTGTACCTGCTTGATTTCAGTGTCCCCCACCTGTATACTCCTAAATATTAGGGAATTTTTAAAAAAAATACTTCTTTGTAGGTTAGTGTCCATCGGATTTTCTCCAAAGCGAAACATTTATAAGACTCGAACATTTTTGGAGAAATAAATTTTAGTCTATGTTTCTGAGATAAGGTTTTGAACTATAGTGCGTTATCCGTTCTAGTGAAACGTAGTTGTATGTTGAAACAGAGTAACTGAATTTGGCCTCGTTAGTAGATAGCCCACTGTAAGTTATAAAAGGGGTTATAAAACAAGAAAATCAAATTGAGTATAAAAACATCATTTATATATATACAGATATCAGTTAAGGTTTTTTTACAAATAATATAATGTCTTTAGGATGGGTTCAAAGGACGTTAAAATGCTCATAGTAATAAATGCTGAAAAGAGAGTTTATGCGTAAGTATGTGCGAGCGTTTGTCAGTTAGGAATGTCTTTGATGTCTCCGCTCCTTTGGTCGGGTAAGTAGTTCAGGGGACAGCGAAGAAGATGAGAGGGAAAGGATGCGAGCATAGTGGATCGCTTGACGAGGTCAAGGGACGTGCTAATTATGCTCGTACTTTCTCAACTGGCGATGCGTCCTGTGTCGGCTTTTTATTTCGTCTTTGTGGGTCCCAACAGGTTATTTGAGAATTCACACCCGTATTTACTTCTGGGCTTCCCATTGGATGATAAATAAAATTCCCGTAGGCTCGCGAACAGGAATTTGATATTTATTAATTTTGGTTTTCTGCCGGAAAATATGCGTGGAGCCGGTTGCGTAAAGACCAGCTTTGGTCATTTGCTTTCTGGTCCTGAGAGTGCAAACATCCGATCCCTCGCTTTGCTCGGCATCAACACAGAACTATTTAGATGATTTAAATTGTTCGAATGAATTTTTCTCATCTTTATTGTCATATTCACGACGTTTCAGGTATTGTAAGTTCCAGACTTCTTCAGGTGATATAAGATGGATTTTCGAAGGAAACCATCCATTTTGTCCATCGAGCCAGACTGTTTTCATTCCACGTGCTATTTTTAAAAATTAGTGCTTATCAGAATGTCTGAAAACAGCGACATTTGTTAGAATCGAAGCATATTGATATATTTTATTATTTTATAAGGGGGCTGTGTTCCTCATATCAATACAGAGAAAAAATATTTTTTAAATCATTTCACCACAAGCAAGATAATAATGTTGCTGTTTACATGGCAAGAAAGGAGCATAAACCGGGCGATAGGCGATCATGTCTCAGTCAGTCAGTGAAATGTCATACGTGATACACGCTTGGGTGATCATATCTTTTAAAAAATTCCTCACCTAAATAACTGTTGACTCTTATAGTTAATTTCCATACGTGATACAGGCTTAGGAAATCATGCCTCTCCGCAACTTCCACGTCTAAATAAATGCTGATTCTTGCATTTAAGTGCTATACGCTTGGGCGATCATGTCTCGAAAGAGTGACTGACTAGGAAGATTTTCCCGCATTAGATTGCCATTAATTTCTGTGGTAATACCCCTCCCGATTGTATGTATGCTAAATAAATTCAACTAGAAGTCAAACTCGGCTCTCCAATTTCTTGTTCCAAGCCGATATTCACAGCACCATAACACATCAAGTCTATTCCGATTAAAAAAAAAAATTGAAAATAAAAAATGTATGTATGAGATCAAATTAAAAAAAAAAATTGGAGTTGAGGAGGGGTCGTTAGAAATGCAGAATAAAATTAAAGGGCAGGTGCGATTCGAGTGCATATATTCCGCTAGGGACAGTTAATTATGCAATCACAATCCCTGAATGACTTTTAATTACTCATTTAGATTTTGGAATAGGTTGCGTTACGTTATCTCCTAAAATCGAGAAAAGCCTGGGAAAAGTCAACTACCATTCAGGTAATTTTATATTTAAAAACTGGGGAGACGAATAAGTTGAGATAATTTATGCACAGACACAAGTAGAAACAGACAGACACACGCACACAATATATATATATTCTTTTTCATTTTTAAACGAGTTATTTCGCTACCCAGGTTTCATGAGTGGTGTCTTCAGGCGATTTTTAATAACTGATTTTACCTTTTACCGTTTTTCTTTTTAAGAACGCTCTTGTAATGGGGTTTTATTTGAACGTTGACGTGGCAGTTGCATTCTTTGTTGGTGGTTTTGTTTTGTACAATGCTATTTAAGTTTCTGGCGTTTTTTTTTTATGAAACTATCTAAATTATTAGTGCAACTATAGCTTAGTTTTGATTGTGTTTCTGTTGAAAATTTTGTTTAGTTCTGATTGTTTTCGAAAGTGTCTATCTATTAGTTTAAAAAATATTTCTTATTTTAGTCTATACTTCTCAATTAAATGGTGGGTTGAACCAGATAATGTTTTGTTTTCTATTATCGTTTTTGATTTGTTTGATTGGTTAAGAATTATATTGTAAAATGTTTTATGGACAGAATTTCTTACTGCATCCTCATAGATATTTTTCTTTTCATTAAATATTGATTTGTTTGACGAATTATTAGATAGTCTGTGTTCTATTCCTTTGTAAATGTGTTTAATTATACTATTTGGATGATTGAACTTTGTTTTTATGTATGATAACTTAGTGTTTGTTTTCATGTATGGCGAGACATTTCCAGTTTGTAGATTAAGTGCTACATCTAAATATTGTACCACTTTATTATTTGTGTCCAAATATATATATATATGTCCAAATATATATATATATATATATATATATATATATATATGTGTATATATATATATATACATATAAACTTATTTATAAATGGAACTTTGCCTGTGTGTGTGTCTGTGTGTGCGTGTCCGTTACATATAGATTCCGAAACGGCTGAACCGATTTTCTTGAAAATTTACAAAGTTGTACGATAAGCGTCTGCGGGTGTTCTTGGCTATTTGTCGTGTCGAGGTACCCCCGATAAATATCGAAAAACGATAATCGAAAAAATCGGGTTATAGGAGGAGTGGTCCGTTTTTATTCAAATTTGATACACTCATAGACAAAGACATAAGAAACGATATTCAAAACTTTCAAGGTTGCAGTTCTTACAATAGTGAAGAAAATCGACAATACATACATATATAAAAGGCAAGATGTTTGTGTGTGTCTCTGTTTATCTGTCTGTATGTCCTTTATACAAATCCACAATTTTTATCCGATTCTCACCAATCTTCACACAAATATTCTTTAGGCTGAGTCTCAGCTCCAGGACCATGGATCAGTTTTAAAACTTTCATTCCACCCGAGCAACGCCGGGCTATACTGCTAGTATATATATATATATATATATATATATATATATATATATATATTTGCTCTGTAATATTTTATTACATGGAATCTCTTCCTGTATCATTTTTTAATATTAAAATAAAATTTTTAATATTAATTAGGATCGGGTTTTTGGAATTTACCTTCCAGCTTTTTCCACTTGGAATAAAGTATCTGAATTAAAATATATATACAAATAAATAAGGAACGAAGAAAATAATTGCAACATTCAAAATATTAATTTAAAACAGTGCTCAATATAAAAATGGAGCAATGAATATTTATTATAAATTAAAATTAAAATAAATTAAAATAAATTAGAATATGTACAAACTACAAAATTGTACATTTTGTTTCGACATTGAAGGAAAAATGTCTCATCAAGTAGTTAATAATGATGGTAATAAACGTTTTTTTGTTTTAAAAGATATTTTAAGAAAACTCGCTCCCTTTTATGTTCGGAAAAACTCTTCGTACGAGATAAAGAGGGCAAGAACGATGAGGAAACAAAAAGAGAAATCAGAAAAAGAGAAGGCGAAAGAGGAAATAAAAAGCATAGGAATTAACAAGAGAGAAAGAAAGAAACGAGAGGAAAAAGCCAATGAAAACGGCTCAGAAAGAAATAGACTCCAAATTTAGGCAGGAAATAAAATATAGACATATACAGATATTGGTCACGCGACGTCTGGAATTATCAAAGAGGAGAAAGTGAGAAAATGCAGAGGGAAAAGAAAGTGTGTCCGAGGCAAAAAATTTTCAAAAATAACGTTTATTACCATGATTATTATCTACCTGATGAGACATTGTTCTTTCAATGTCGAAATGAAATGTACAATTTTGTAGTAGATTATATTTTGTTCATATTCTGAAGTATAATTTAGAATATATATATAGATGTATATATACACTTGTGTGTGTGTGTGTGTGTGTGTGTGTGTGTGTGTGTGTGTGTGTCTGTCTGGCCTATTAGCATCAGGTTCTCCAAGCCCTCCTTCCTCATTGCATGTCGCAGGAACTTCAGTTGTCTCTTCCTGATGCTCAGTATTAATATCCTTTTCGTATCCGTTTTTTCCAAAACCTCATCATTGCTCACATGCTCGACCCATGATATTCGCAGCATCCTTCTGTAGAACCACATTTCAGTTGCTTCAAGTTTTTCTTTAACTTTTGTTGATATTGTAGCAATCCAGTACTCTCTTTCTTGCTTCTAGTAAAATTGTCCCGTTTCTTCATACCTTACTCAACTTCTGGAATGCTTCCTTCGCCATGCCAATTCGCCTTCGGATCTCTGTGTCGCACTTTCCGTCTTCTGTTATAACACTTCCCAGGTATTTAAATTTTTGTACCTGCTTGATTATAGTATCCCCGACCTGTATTTGGCATATCCCGTATGTATTAAAGGCATTCAAAACTTTCCTCCTCTGTAATAATTACATGTGAAAAATCTTGGATTTATTAAACAAATCTGAGAAATCTTAATTCTGTAAAATATTATGGTACTAAATCCTAAAAGATTTTCTCATCCTCCTTAATTTCCCAATTTTTCTTCATCTATCATCTTTTCGGATGTGCGTTGTGGTACAGTGGATATCGGCTCGGAACGAGAAGACCGGGAGCCGAGTTCGAATTCCAGTTGAATCCATTGTATTCACTTACGGGCAAATACCCTTGGGAAAGGTATTAATCCGTCTCTTCTTTCCAGTTATGGGTTAAATAGCAGGACAGATTGGGTTCTATAGCCTTGGTCGGGAACCAGTCTACCGCAGAAAGCAATGGCAACCTACTGCGGGATAATCTTCTGCCCAGTCAATCATGTCTCTTTCTAGACATGATCGCCCATGCGTGTATCACGTATGGCACTTAACTGAATGATCATCTTTTCAGTCTATCAGAACCTTTTTAGAAGAAAATTATTTAATTAATTTTGAAGAGGTTAAAACTGATAATTTGTGTTTCATTATGTCGGAATCTGAATAATTTTAAGCCTTATTAACACTGTTGGGACTGTTGTCCTCATCTTTATTGCCATGTTTTCAACATTTGGGCTGCTGTAAATTCCGGCCTTTTTTTCAGATGCTAGGAATTTAGAAGTGAATCCTTTTATTCGATTTTAATTCCATGTTGAAACGTTGTAAACATGGTAGTAAACAGGAGCAAAATAGTCCGAACAATGTAAATAATATAAATACTAAATAATATAATACTAATATCTCAAAAGTGGGCTTACGGCCACATCACGTTGAATACACCTGTTCTTGCTCGATCACCAAAGTTAAGCAACGTAGAGCCTGGTCAGTACTTAGATGGGTGACCGCTTGGGAATACCAGGTGCTGTAAGCGTTTTGTGACGTATGTGCGTTGTGGTGCAGTGGATATCAGCTCGGAAAGAGAAATCGGTGAGCCGAGTTCGAATTCCAGTTGAATACCCTGCATTCACTTTAGCACTGGTACCCTTGAGAAAGGTATTAATCTGTCTCTTTCCTGCAGTTATGGGTTAAATAACAAGGGTAGGACTTTGGGACCCTGCCTTTTAAAATAAATCCCAATGAATCTTGATACTCGAAAAGAAAAATGTATTACTAGACACAAAACTTATATAAAAACAACAATAAATTGTTGAAAAGAAAAAGGTATTCCCAGCAATAAATAAAAAAAATTAGTTGGCTTTAAATGACCCGCCGAGGTTGATATGCCATGAAAACAAAACAACCAATCAACAATCATCTCAAAAGTAGAGAGAAATTTTAAACCTCTTGAATAAAGAATTTACCAAAGAGATTTCCTGATATTATTTCTAATTACGAGAAATATTCTGTTGATTATATACATCCATTAAAACCAATGATGTTTTTTTTTCTGAATATCATAATAACGAAAGTCCCATGATTCAAAGGATTCGGATAATAACACTTGAAACTAGAAAGAAAAAATGATGAGAAAACAAAGTTGTTTACTTTCCATACTTACAGAAACATACAGATTGGAAGGAAACAGTTACTCATCATAAGAAGTCCAATTTTCTGAAAATATGGTCTACGAGAAACATTTTATGAATTTCAAACGTCAGTAACGCTAAACGTTTGCTCAATGAAAGCCGAAAATTACTCTTATGTATGGTCAGGTTCCCCTGCCGTTCTCCTCAGTGTTCTTGACAGGCTACAAAGGAGAGTCTGTAATGTGATAGGTACTGATGTGCGTTGTGGTACAGTGGATATCGGCTCGGAACGAGAAACCGGGGAGCCGAGTTCAAATTCCAGCTGAATCCATTGTATTCACTTACGCGCAAATACCCTTGGGAAAGGTATTAATCCGTCTATTCCTTCCAGTTATGGGTTAAATAACAAGACAGATTGGGTTCTATAGCCTTGGTCGGCAACCAGTCTACCGCAGAAAGCAATGGCAACCTACTGCGGGATAATGTTCTGCTCCAGTCAGTCATGTCTCTTTCGAGACATGATCGCCCAAGCGTGTATCACGTATGGCACCTAAACTGACTGACTGATCTGGCGGCTCGACTGCAGCCACTTCCCCATCGTCGAAATGTGGCCTCCCTTTGTCTGTTCTATAAATACTTTCATGGCTTCTGCTCAGACGAACTTAAGTCACTGATGCCTCCTCAACAGGTGTTTACTCGTGCAACCAGACTGGCATCTGGGACCCACCCATTCACAGTCAGGTTAGCCAAATGCAGACGACAATTCTACTCCTGCAGCTTCTCTCACACTTCCCGCCTGTGGAACTCGCTCCCATATTCTTGCTTTCCTGACGGCTACAACCTCCAGAAATTTAAATGCAAAGTCAATACTCATTTACTAACCACTGGACTCTAGCTATCTTCCCACCCCCGTATAACCTTCCCTTTCTCTCCACCTATGTATCTGTCATCGCACCTGCTTTCTCAGCTTTCTATTGTTCCTTTCTAACTAGTTTGTACTCCTCACTCTTTTCTAATTAATCTTTTTACATTTATGTAGCCCCCTGCACATCAGTGGCGTTTCCGCCTTGCTCAGGGTGAAATGATAAAAAAAAACAGCTATTACCACCATTACCCTGACAAATCAAGGCAAAGTAGCACTGCTATTTAACTCATCATCGGATAAATACGTGAGAAATCAATGAATTTCCCAGAAATATTCATGCAAAATAAGCAGAATTTTTTCAGCGGAAATTCGAATAATGCAGTATAAAAATCAGGCGACTCAAGCCGACACGATTGTTCTAGGATTTTCAATCGTTGAATTATTGCGTATCATGTCTTAATTGATTGATTTTCATTGCTCGCCAAGTTTATTGAATAGAGTTTATTTCGACTTTCTGCGTAAAGACATTAACCAGCATTCGTTTTTTATTTTTATGCCAAATTAAACGAAAAATTCTTTTTCTTCCAACCGCTATTTTTGGGTAGCATTTTAAGATATTTTTGTGGTTTTAATTGGTTTCTTTTTCGTTTTTTATAATCTTGCACCTCAAATAAATCGTGCATGACACAATAGGAAGGGGTTGAAAGTGAGAGAAGAGACTGCGTTGAGGGATAATTGAGAAAAAGACAAAAGATGAACGGGATTTAAGAAGACAGTTTGAGCTTGCATTTAAATTTATTTAATCATTTCACACCAATGAAGGTGCGAATGATATTAGTACGCAAGAAACAGGGTTACAGGGAGGGAAAATAAGTGAAAAGATTGAGTATATGGAGGATTGAGGAAAGGACAAAAAATGGATTCAAGAATATAGAAGATGACTATTGATGTTACATTTAAATATATTTAATCCTTTCACCCCAAGCAAGGCACTAGTACGCAGGGGATTATAATGAGTGAAAGTGAGAGAAAAAAGATGAGGATAGGGAAGACTGAGGAAAGGACAAAAGATGAACGAGATTCAAATAGACAGAAGATGGCGATTGATGTGACATTTAAATTTATTTAATCAATTCACCTCAAGCAAGGGGGGGGATGCCACTAGTACACAAGGAGTTACAAGGAGTGAAAGTGAGGGAAAAGACTAGGCATAGGGAGTGTTGAGGAAAGGACAAAAGATTAACGGGATTCAAGAAGACAGAGGATGGCAATTGATGTTGCATTTGAATTTATTTAATCATTTCAACCCAAGCAAGGCGGGGATGCCACTAGTAAGCAGGGGGTTACAAGGAGTGAAATTGAGAGAAAAGACTGAGTATAAGGAGTGTTGAGGAAAGGACAAAAGATGAACGGAATTCAAGAAGATAGAAGATGGTGATTGATGTTGCATTTGAATTTATTTAATCATTTCACGCCAAGCAAGGCGGGGATGCCACTAGTAAGCAGGGGGTTACAAGGAGTGAAATTGAGAGAAAAGACTGAGTATAAGGAGTGTTGAGGAAAGGACAAAAGATGAACGGAATTCAAGAAGATAGAAGATGGTGATTGATGTTGCATTTGAATTTATTTAATCATTTCACGCCAAGCAAGGCGGGGATGCCACTAGTAAGCAGGGGGTTACAAGGAGTGAAAGTGACAGAAAAGACTGAGTATAAGGAGTGTTGAGGAAAGGACAAAAGATGAACGGAATTCAAGAAGATAGAAGATGGTGATTGATGTTGCATTTAAATTTTCTTTGATCACTACGAAGTTTTTCTGTCTCTCAATATTCTGCCTAGATTTTAGAAGGCATTACTGACTATGTCAATACACCTTCGGTTCTCAGTATCGATTTCAGGTCCCCTGTTAGAACATTTCTCAAGGATTTAAATTTCTGTAATTGTTTGAATTTAGGATGACGGCATTTGGAAATCTCTAAGTCTATCCACATTCTGTACATCCCTGCTTTTCTATGCCTATATACATGTCAGTATATACATCCTTGATAATATGTAACTTTGATATCTTTGATATTTCAGTGTACACATCTGTTCATATCTATCTATCTATCTATCTATCTATCTATCTATCTATCTATCTATCTATCATGGACTGTTCATTATCTATCTATCTATCTATCTATCTATCTATCTATCTATCTATCTATCTATTTCAGCCTGTTCATATCTATCTATCTATCTATCTATCTATCTATCTATCTATCTATCTATCATGGACTGTTC
>JBBBDQ010000726.1:35000-137500 GCA_037127315.1 Ascarosepion bandense | reverse complement strand
AATTACCTGCTATATATCTGAGATGAGATATAGTAACAATTTACGCTATTTACATCGTTTCTTTTGTTACCATCTTGCTTGCCATATTCAAGGCGTTTTGTTGTTGTTCATTCCGGCCTTTATAATTACCTGCCTATATTTCTGAGATGAGGTATTGTAATTATTTACAATATTTACATCTTGCTGTCTGTTTTTTCTCTTTTTATAATCATATCTCCCCAAGAAAGGCCTTTACTCCACTGTTTTGCAGATCGTTTCATTTGAGGAAAGTTTTAAGAAAGAATAACAGTTTATAAGTGATGTCAGAAAGTGGGTAAGAGAAGGATGAGAATACTGATGAGAGTGGAGTGGACGGAGAAAGGAGCATGAAAGAGAGGATGCAGGTTAGTGAGATAGGAGATGACTATTGACGTTATATTTAAATTCTTGAAGATTATAGCACTCGGGAAAGCAAGTATGCGGAAGGGAATTCCACAGGCGGGAAGTGCGAGAAAAGAAGCTGTTGGAGTAGAATTTGCGTTTACAATTTCTTGGTTTCACAGTAAAAGTGCGAGACCTAGTTGCTAATCTTGTGGCTCGAGGAAATTCATATATAGGAGGTACCAGTGAGCTAAGTTCATCAGAGCAGAAGCTGTGAAAGTATTTGTAGAAGAAATTAATTTAATTTCTTGTTGTTCTCATCTTGCTTGCATAATTACGACGTTTCAGCCTTTATGGATGTTCCGGGCATTTTAAGGGTCTGTCCATATTTCTTAGATGAGATAATGTTACTATTTACACCGTTTGGGCATTTGTCCTCATCCTTATTGCTACATTTAAAATAATATCCAAAGCACATCGATGACATGTTTATCCCAAACATACTTAAATATAATTGAATATCTGCCATATTTCTGGGGATGATGTATTGTAAATGTTTAGATTTTTTACATCGAAGTGTTTTCTTCATTTTTATTCCCACATTTACGGTGTTTCAGCCGTTGTACGATCCGGGCTTCTTCACGATCAGTCTATATTTCTGAGATGATGTCTTGTAACTATTTACAATTTGTAGATACTTTAAACTGTTGTCCTCTTTTTTCCCAATATTCACTACGTTTCGGTTGCTGTAAGACTTCTTCAGAATCTGCCTGTATTTCTGAGATGAGCAATTGTTAGATTTACCATATTTAGATTGTTAGATCTGTTGTCATCCTCTTTGTTGCCATATTCACCTTCAATATCTGTCTATATTTCTGAGATTAGGTATTGCAATTATTTCCACAATTTACATTGTTCGGACTGTTGTCCTCATCTTTATTGCCATATTCACCTTCAATATCTGTCTATATTTATGAGATGAGGTATTGTAATTATTTACACAATTTACATTGTTCGGACTGTTGTCCTCATCTTTATTGCCATATTCACCTTCAATATCTGTCTATATTTATGAGATGAGGTATTGTAATTATTTACACTATTTACATTGTTTGGACTGTTATCCCCATCTTTGTTGTCATATTCACCTTCAATATCTGTCTATATTTCTGAGATTAGGTATTGCAATTATTTACACAATTTATATTGTTCGGACTGTTGTCCTCATCTTTATTGCCATATTCACCTTCGATCTCTGTCTATATTTATGAGATGAGGTATTGTAATTATTTACACAATTTACATTGTTTGGACTGTTATCCCCATCTTTGTTGTCATATTCACCTTCAATATCTGTCTATATTTCTGAGATGAGGTACTGTAATTATTTACACAATTTACATTGTTCGGACTGTTATCCTCATCTTTATTGCCATAGTCACCTTCAATATCTGTCTATGTTTCTGAGATGAGGTATTGTAATTATTTACACAATTTACATTGTTCGGACTGTTGTCCTCATCTTTGTTGCCATATTCACCTTCAATATCTGTCTATATTTATGAGATGAGGTATTGTAATTATTTACACTATTTACATTGTTCGGACTGTTGTCCTCATCTTTGTTGCCATATTCACCTTCAATATCTGTCTATATTTCTGAGATGAGGTATTGTAATTATTTACACTATTTACATTGTTCGGACTGTTGTCCTCATCTTTGTTGCCATATTCACCTTCAATATTTGTCTATATTTCTGAGATGAGGTATTGTAATTATTTACACTATTTACATTGTTCGGACTGTTGTCCTCATCTTTGTTGCCATATTCACCTTCAATATCTGTCTATATTTCTGAGATGAGGTATTGTAATTATTTACACTATTTACATTGTTCGGACTGTTGTCCTCATCTTTGTTGCCATATTCACCTTCAATATCTGTCTATATTTATGAGATGAGGTATTGTAATTATTTACACTATTTACATTGTTCGGACTGTTGTCCTCATCTTTGTTGCCATATTCACCTTCAATATCTGTCTATATTTCTGAGATGAGGTATTGTAATTATTTACACTATTTACATTGTTCGGACTGTTGTCCTCATCTTTGTTGCCATATTCACCTTCAATATTTGTCTATATTTCTGAGATGAGGTATTGTAATTATTTACACTATTTACATTGTTCGGACTGTTGTCCTCATCTTTGTTGCCATATTCACCTTCAATATCTGTCTATATTTCTGAGATGAGGTATTGTAATTATTTACACTATTTACATTGTTCGGACTGTTGTCCTCATCTTTGTTGCCATATTCACCTTCAATATTTGTCTACATTTCTGAGATGAGATATTGTATTTATTAACAACAATGTAACTATTTACATTTTTCAGATTGTTGTGCTCATTTGCATTGCCATGATCACCTTCAATTTATGTCTATATTTCGGAGATGTAACTATTTACACTATGTGTTCGGACTATAAAAATATTCCTCTTTAATAGAAATCTAAAATTGAACCATGGAAACATATTTCTGATCTTGCGCTTGGTATCTCTAGCATTTTAAGAAATAAGACTTTTTGAAAATAACAAAAATTCTTGAAAATTTTCTAACTTAGGAAGCGCCTGGCTACCGTTTAGCTGGGCAATAGTGAGCCTGTCTTCTCCAGTTGAGAAACACTGATCTACAAAAATGGAAATGCAAAATTAATCGTCTTCTGTTATTTTAAATCCCAGTCTTTGTATTATTCTTTTCATCAGTAAAGCTTTCTCAGTGCTGTTCACTTAGTTATCGGAAGCGTTTTAGTAGCTTTATCGCCTTGCTTGGGTTGAAATCGTTACAAAATATTTATTCCACTCATTTCATGCATCAGCAAATTTTTTTTTTTTTAATCGTGTCACCCCAAGCAAGGCATTCCACTGCCACTATAGCGCAGGGGGTTACATAGAGGGACTGGGTATAGGAAATGTCAGAAGGAGGATGATAGACAACTTAGGATATACATAGGGAGAAAGTTGGAGAGAGTGGGCGTGAGTTAGTGTGTTAGGAGGTGTCTATTGACCTTACATTTAAACTCCTGGAGGTTGTAGCCGTCGGGGAAGCAAGCATGCGGTAGGGAATTCCACAGGCGGGAAGTGCCAGGAAAGAAGCCGTTGGAGTAGAAATTGCAGTTACATTTCATTGGTTTCACTGTAAAAGGGTGGGACCTAGTTGCCAATCTAGTATCTCGGGCAAATTCACATCTACATTGCTTCATGTTTTAAGTAATATTTAATTGGCTTATTCCACACTAGCAATATAGCCCGGCGTTGCTCGGTTGTAATAAAAGCTTTAAAACTATTCCATGTTCCTGGAGCTCAGACTCTTTGAACGTTGGCACGAAATACTAAAAAACAATAGTTGTTTCCTGTTAAAGCGAAACCGTAGATTGAAAGAAAAATGAATAGATGTAAGTTAAATTTTGATTTCCTAATATCGATATCAAATAAGTTTTTTTCGTCGTAAACTAAATTTTGAAGGCTTAATAAGTCCTCTGAGTTAATAGTATCATGGCTGAGACTAAGAGCCACAATTATATTTAGAGCCAAACCCAAAGCAAAAACTAAAATAAAAGGTCTGGAAACCCCCCCCCCAAAAAACAGACATACAGGCAGATAAACAGACACACACAAACATCTTGCCTTATATATATATATATATATATATATATATATATATTATCGATTTTCTGCACTATTGTAAGAAGTGAAACCTTGAAACTTCTGAATATCGTTTTATCAAAATTATCTTTGATAAAAAGTTAACATTTCTCTCCGAAGTATTACAAAAAAGGGTGCTCAAAATATACCGTTTCAAATTAAAACATACCCTGAATCCGTCTATATTTCTGAGATGATGTAGTATTTACAGTATTTACACTATTCGGACTATTGTCCTCATCTTTGTTGCCATTTGTACGACGTTTAATAATAGATCATTCTGTTTGTCTGTATTTCTGAGATGAGGTAGTATTTACTGTATTTACATTATTCGGACTATTGTCCTCATCTTTGTTGCCATTTGTACGACGTTTAATGATAGATCATTCTATTTGTCTATATTTCTGAGATGAGGTTGTATTTACAGTATTTACATTATTCGGACTATTGTCCTCATCTTTGTTGCCATTTGTTCGACGTTTAATAATAGATAGTTCTGTTTGTCTATATTTCTGAGATTAGGTAGTATTTACAGTATTTACATTATTCGGACAATTGTCCTCATCTTTGTTGCCATTTGTACGATGTTTTGGCCGTTGTTACCATCCGGCCTTCTTCAGGTGCTAGGAATTTCGAACCGAATCCTTTATAACAATCACTGTGGTATATATGAACTAAATTCCTTGCCTAATGCTTATTCTGGAAGTCATGAGTTATCACACTTTACCCTAATAAGGACACATGGCTCAGTGGATGTAGACGTTGGTTAATTCCTGGGATTTGACCTAAAGAGTTGTGAGGTACAAATCCGAAGCTACAAATATTACATTTTTTAAGAAAAAATGATATATTTCATACTATTTTCAGTATTTATTGCCAAGTGGATAATTCTAAATGAAAATTGAATGATTCTTTTGTTATTATTACTTTGCAAAATTTTACAAGACAAATAGCGACAATTTACCCATCGCATCCTGTAGATTTTATATTTATATATATATATATATATATATATATATATTCTACCGGCCATAATTATTAGGCCACCCCAGTTTTTTAAAATAAAATTATGTATTTCATACTATTTTTAGGATTTATTGCCAAGTGGATAATTCCAAATGAAAATTGAATGGTTCTTTTGTTATTATTATTTTGCACAATTTTACAAGGCAGCTTTTACTTCGGCCAGCCAATAAGAAGAAGAGACTAGCATGGGGAAGAGAGCACAAAAACAGAACACCAGAAAAGTTCATTTGATAGTTATTGAGCAGTATTAACAAAAGAACCATTATATTTTCATTCAGAATTATCCACTTGGCAATAAATACTATAAATCATATGAAATACATAATTTCTTAATAAAAACTGAGTTGGCCTAATAACTATACCCGGTAGTATATATATATATTTATATATATGGTTAGAAATAAGATTTCTGAATGATGAGAAATCGGTCGAGTTTCAATCTTGGTTGTAAGCAATGGGTTACATAGCCACCCTGATGTACTGATTAAAAAAAACTCAGAATAAAACAAAATCTTCAATAGGAATACAATCAAACTGAGTTTTAGCTGTACTAGTAAATTAAAACATTCCAGAAAGAAATAAAACGCCTGATATTTAAAAAACATCATACAAAACAAAATCATTAATAAGGAATGAAACTGCAGGAAAAAAATAAATGCCCACAACAAGGAGTTTGTAATGCAAAAAAATATCATTTGCAAATCAAAAGTCAGTTACGTGTCATACGTGATACACGCTTTTGGGCGTTCAAATCTCTTTCAAGTCATGACTGACTGGACAGAAGATTATCCCACAGTAGGTTGCCATAGCTTTCTGTGCTAGACTGGTTGACAGCCAAGACGATAGAACCCAATCTGTCCTGTTATTTAACCCATAACTAGATGGAAGAGACGGATTAATACCTTTCCCAAGGGTATTTGTGCGTAAGTGAATGCAAGGAATTCAACTGGAATTCGAACTCGGCTCCCCGATTTGTCGTTCCGAGTCGATATCCACTGCACCACAATGCACATCCAAAGTACAAATCAAAAGTCAGTCAGTTAAGTGCCATACGTAATACACGCTTGGGCGATCATGTCTCGAAAGAGACATGACTAACTAGGCAGACTATTAACCCGCAGTACGTTGCTATTGCTTTCTGCGGTAGACTGGTTGACAGCCAAGACGATAGAACCCAATCTGTCCTGTTATTTAACCCATAGCTGGAAGGAAGAGACGGATTAATACCTTTCCCAAGGGTATTTGCGCGTAAGTGAATGCAGTGAATCCAACTGGAATTCGAACTCGGCTCCCCGATTTGTCGTTCCGAGTCGATATCCACATCGCACATCCAAAGTACAACTCAAAAGTACATTACTGAAATGGTCAAAGAAGAACATATTTGGAATTAACCAAAGATACTTTTGAGACCAGAAAGTTCAATCACAGGTTTACATTTAACAAGAAAATTTAAAAATTGTACAAAATTGATGTGTGGTAATTGAAATTAAATCATGGAAAAGGACCAGACATAACGTGGAGTATAATGAAAACAGCCAAACCTCAAAACAGTGGCAAAATATGTAGATTGTGCTAGGAAGGAAAGTTAGCTATTATGTTATTCCCTAACAAAAATGAATTCCTGAATGAAAAAACAGAAATGATGACTAACTGTAACCACACCATGAAATACGTATTTGGTAAATACAACCATGGATAAAAACTTCATAACCTCTAATTTTGAAAATTGCGCCTTGAAAAAAATCGCCGTCTCCCTAATTTTCTAAATAAATTAATTTTTAATTTGGATAAATTAATTTAAAATTTTCTAAATGAATCATTTCCACCATTTATTTTTAAATGTAACTTGATGAAGTATAGTATTGTTCTGAAACATGAACATTTTTGTGTAGTGATATAATGCTTTTATAAACCATTGTAATAACAAAATTACAATATATATATATCTTCCCAGATTAAATATATATATGTACATATACGTAATAACTCGTTTATATATACTAGCAGTATAGCCCGGCGTTGCTCGGGTGTAATGAAAGCTTTAAAACTAATCCATGGTCCTGAAGCTCAGACTCTTTGGACGTTGGCACGAAAGACTAAAAAGCAATATCGGGTTATCGATTTCGAATATCGGGGAAAATGAATCGTTTGTGAAGAGCTACGAATTTTTAAGTCTATAATTTTACAAAGTTAGAGCAGATTTTTCAGATAAAAGGGCTGGAATTCTGATCTTGATCAGACCTGATTGGATATCGGGGTATCGAGTTCCAATATTGGGGAGAAATTGGAAAAAATAAGTCGCCCATAATCTGACCATAAGCCTAAAGAATATTTGTGTGAAGATTGGTGAGAATCGGATAAAAATTGTGGATTTGTATAAAGGACATACAGGCAGATAAACAGACACACACACAAACATCTTGCCTTATATATATATATATTTATGTTATTGATTTTCTGCACTATTTTTAGAACTGCAATCTTGAAACTTCTGAATATCGTTTCTTATGTCTTTGTCTATGAGTGTATCAAATTTGATCAAAATTGGACCACTCCTACTCTAACCCGATTTTTTCGATTATCGATTTTCGATATTTATCGGGGGTACCTCGACACAAAACCTAGCGAAGAACACCCGCAGACGCTTATAGTACAACTGTGTAAATTTTCAAGAAAATCGGTTCAGCCGTTTCGGAGTCTATAGGTAACGGGGACACACAGATACACACATACAGACACACACACAGAGACAAAGTTCCATTTATAAATAAGTTTAGATTAGATTAGATATCTTTCCAGAATATATATAAATGTGAGGTGTTTATTTTATACATTAATATATTCCAGTTCAGGTATTTCTTCTAGCATTGGGTACTGTCACGTATTTAGGCATTAGCCACTAATACTTTTTCTATGGTACTTGTTGTGTTTTGGTCTTCGTAATGTTTTGGTCGATATGGGAACGAACTTCGCGGATTTTCGACAGGTGAAAGGTCAGCCTGCGAGAGAGTGTGGTGCAGTTTTGCCTGGTGTAATAATTTAATGCTTTTTTATGCATTATTAATATTATAGATGAAATCTCGCAAAGGTCGTGTCATTTCCTACACCACATTAGAAGGAGAATTTTTTGACGTCTTGTAGCCATACGGGAGTTGGTTACTGTTTATTTGATTCGGCCTTGTGTCATACATAACCAAACTCCCTACAGCTTATTCCGGAATTATCTTCATCAGAATTATCAGAAGCTTATTTTCGTTGTCATCAGAAGGTTTTCATCAGAAGTTTTGTAGCAGGTTGGAATGTGTTAAAATTTGTGTGAAAGAATACAATATACATGTTTCATTTGAAGATAGAAATTTATAAATGAAAACGACAACATTAATTGTGGCAGAAATTAATGTTCAGTTAGAAAGTTAAGGGTATTATAAAGTGTTAGTAGTAGTAATTTGTTGGAGAGATTTTCAGCGTATATACGTATGCATGTATTAGCATTTGTTTGGTATTAATGTTTTTGAATGGAGAAGAAAAAGTGAAATGAATCAGCACACGAAAACGAGGAGGAAAGAGGACGAATGTTTGGGTCATTTGAAGTAGAAGTTACATTTTAGTTGTCTCTTTCTCGCGGCTTCTGTCTGATTGACTGACTGGCGCTGATCGGAGCCTTTTATTGTAATTAGATTTTTCGCACTGGATTGCTCAGTCCCTTTATCGCTCCCATTAATCAGAAAATCATTTTAACACCTACTTGCGAAATCTGGTTTCGATTTTTTCTTTAAGCAGATGGTCAATCCAGTTTCTGTTTGGGAAAAGCCAGGGTTTCACACGTCATTGTGAATTTTTGTAAAAGTGAAGGAGAATGATTTTAATTCTTAATTTCCTATCCAAAAATCTCATGTTGTTCGTAATAATTAGAATTTTTAAAAAATCATATCACCCCAAAAAAGGCATTTACTGCCACTGTTTTGCAGAGTGTTACATAGGAGGAAAGTTATAAGAAAAAGAGACAGGTTATATGGGGTGTCAGGAAGTGGGTAAGAGAAGAATGCGAATACTGATGAGAGTGGATTGGATGGAGAAAGAAGCATGAGAGAGAGAGGATACAGGTTAGTGAGATAGGAGATGACTATAGACTTTACATTTAAATTCTTGCAGATTGTAGCAAGTAAATGGAAGGGAATTCCACAGGCGGGAAGTGCGAGAAAAGAAGCTACTGGAGTAGAATTTGCGTTTACATTTTATTGGTTTCACAGTAAAGGACATAGTTGCTAATCTTGTGGCTCAAGTAAATTCATATATAGGGGACACCAGTGAGCTAAGTTCAACCAAGCAGAAGCTGTGAAAGGATTTGTAGAAGATTTAATGTTTAAAATGTTTTTAGCAGATGATTTTTTTAAAATCATTGAGTTAAATGTATCCGTAAATTCTGTTTTTAATTGATTTTTCATCCGGTTTATAATTAGGGCTCATCTTATTACTATGGAATAAGTTGATGGTGTGTTTATTTTTGTTTGCCTAAGGCATGAGTCTCTAAATTTCATTAAGTTAATTTCATTTGTTTGTTGACGGCGTGATTAGGAAAGTTATTGTTGATTGGCTAATTTTTTACAGAATATGTCCGAAGAAGACATTACTTTTGTCTGAAAAAATATATTTAATAATACCTTGTAGCGGATAAGAAATTAACAAAAATCAACCTTCTTCACTTTTACAAAAATTCACCATGACGTGTGAAATCCTGGTTTTTCCCAAATAGGAAAAGGATTGACTATCTGCTTAAAGAAAAAGTCGAAACCAGATTTCGCAATTAGGTGTTAAAATGATTTTTTATGAATGGGAGAGACCTGCAAGACCAAAAGGACTTTGCGAGTAAGTGCGAAAAAATCTAGATTACAATCAAAGGACTTCATCAGCGTCAGTCAGTCAGAGAGTCATTGGGAGCCGCGAGACAAAAATCTAAAATCTAGCTTCAACTTCAAGCGACTCGGACATTGTCCTCTTTCTCTTTCTCCTTATCTCTTTCAACAATTACTACTACGAACATTTTGTACGAAATCTACCATTAACCTCTTAATAATGTTTCTAATTGAACATTAACTTCTACAAATTATGTTATTCCTCCTTTTAATAAATTTCTATTTTAACATTCAAGATATATATTTTATTATTCCACCCTTCTACAATAATTCACACATTCCAACTGACTACCAACCTTCTGATGATGAAAAACGAACCTTCTGATGATAATTCTGCATAAAAGTTGTAGGCTGTAGGGAGTTCGGTTATGTCTGACACAAGGCCTAATACAAAGAAACATGAACCAGCTCCCCTACGCTTCAAGCTATTTTGTATCTGTTGGAGCAGTCACTTTAGGATTAAGTAGACACGACTGTCTGTTAGTGTTTTTCTTAACAAAGAGACATAGTAAAATGATAGATAGATAGATAGATAGATAGATAGATAGATAGATAGATAGATAGGAACAGACATAAATAGATAGATAGATAGATAGATAGATAGATAGATAGGAACAGACATAGATAGATAGATAGATAGATAGATAGATAGATAGATAGATAGGAACAGACATAGATAGATAGATATGAACAGACTGAGATAGATATGAACAGAATGAGATAGATAGATAGATAGATAGATAGATAGAATAGATAGATAGATAGATAGATAGATAGATAGGAACAGACATAAATAGATAGATCGATAGATAGATAGATAGATAGATAGATAGATAGATAGATAGGAACAGAGATAGATAGATAGATAGATAGATAGATAGGAACAGACATAGATAGATAGATATGAACAGACTGAGATAGATATGAACAGAATGAGATAGATAGATAGATAGATAGAATAGATAGATAGATAGATAGATAGATAGATAGATAGATAGATAGATATCATTTTTAGAGTTGATTTTAGTTGATACACATAACGTAGACAATCAGTTTGTTTATTTATTTTTGTCTACCAAAATGAATGTTCGAGAAATGTTATTAAAGAAATTTATGAGCATGCCAGTAGAATTTGAACAAAAAATAAAAACTTTAAAAAATATTGACCAACGAAAAAGTGACGAAAGAGACTTAATGTGCGAGTGCGAAAACAAACCAACAAACACGCACGAATATGAACTTTCTGACCTGCTCGCCATTTATCTATATATACACGATACTTTGGCCACCAGCAAAACAAACGGATCTCGATATGTAAAGTCACAAATTTTTTTCGCCTAATATATTACTAATAATAAAAAAATAAATTTGCACTTTAAAGAAAACGTTAACTCACGGCTTCTCACACTTTTTCTTCTGTACAAATTTCTTTCGTTCTATTTCTGTTTTTAATATATATATATAAATATATATATATATATATATATATATATATATATATATATATATATTGTCCTATGTATTTATGAATATATATATATATATACAATAGCTCTATTCATATTTCAGTGAGTACTGTTTTAATAAGTCCTGAATAATAATATTATACACGTGTATCATAGCTCATCAGTACGTTTTAGACATCCGATTGCTTTTACCGAGGATTGAAACTCGACCGATTCAGTCGGCGATTCTACCTCTGAGCTATGGGCGCTTGGTACAAGGAGGCAGATTTTTAGCGTGTGAAATACAATGAAAACATGCGCTAGGAGCTAAGAGTGTTCTAATTCATTACTGAATGAACGATGCGTAGATACTAAAGTAGGTACTGCTTTTTCAAAGTCTACCATTCTACCTTAGTGCTCAATCAGGGTGTGAGAGCGTAAATATTTTATTTTGTTATATATATATATATATATATATATATATATATATATATAAACTTATTTATAAATGAAACTTTGGCTCTGTGTGTGTGTGTGTGCGTGTCCGTTACCTATAGACTGCGAAACGGCTGAACCAATTTTCGTGAAAATTTACGCAGTTGTACTATAACGTCTGCGAGTGTTCTTAGCTAAGTTTTGTGTCGAGGTACCCCCGATAAATATTGAAAATCGGTAATCGAAAAAATCGGGTTATAGAAGGAGTGGTCCGATTTTAATCAAATTTGATACGCTCATAGACAAAGGCATAAGAAATGATATTTAAAAGTTTCTGTAACCCGATTTTTTCGATTATCGATTTTCAATATTTATGGGGAGTAGCTCGACACAAAACCTAGCTAAGAACACTCGCAGACGCTTATAGTACAACTGTGTAAATTTTCAAGAAAATCGGTTTAGCCGTTTCGGAGTCTATAGGTAACGGATACACACACACACACACACACACACACACACACACACACACAGACAAAGTTCCATTTATAAATAAGTTTAGACTAAAGCATTTGCTTGTTTATTTATAACTAACCATTTTGCAATTCGTCTTGCTTTCTCCATTTTTTTTATAATCATTCACTACAAAGAAAGGCGACACTGTCACTAGAACGCTGGGGGGTTACAACGAAAAGAAAAAAATGGTAAAAGATGACCGTGATTCAAGAAGCTAGCAATTGACGTTCCATTTAAAATTTTGGAGGTTGCAGCTACGATTTCGGCCTAGACAAAATTACAGAAATAAAAAAAATCTGTAAACAATGGTAATATATTAGAAGACCTAAGCAAATCTATTTTCATAGCTCTGCCTAAGAAGCCAGGCGCAAAGGAATTTGAACTCAACCGATCAGTCAGCTTAATGAGTCACGTAACAAAACTAATCATCCGAATCATGATGAAAAACCCGTGCAGCAGAATCAGGCCAGAGATAAGACAAGATCAGTGCGGTTTCGTTAAAGACACTGGAACAAGAAACACGATAATTACAGTTTCGTACAGCAACACTGCTTCAACAGAACATTAAAAAACATGATCAAAACTACGGACATGAACAACATCAAGGGAACTTTCACAAAATACGAAAGTTACACAGATTCGTCTCATTATCAGGAGGTGAAAACTTTAGGCAATTACGCATGGGATCAACCGGAGTCTGCAGATTACATAGTGCCGTACTTTCTCACAACATGGATAACGCCGCCGAAATGGGAGGCCACAGTCAGATACGCGACATCTGACAAATTAACGAAGCAAGGCTTCAAGACAGACAATTTTATAGCCGGAGAATAGATTACAAAGAATAACGAAGATGTATTTCGAATTATTCGTAGACAAAGGAAATTACATAGGCTACGGAATTTTACAAGAAATAACAAACAGAAAATTATCTTTTCTTTTTGCTGATTACCATAACATACGTGTAGAAGTAGAGAGGTTGATCACGACTAATAAAGGAGATATGTATAAAAAACATAAGGGAACTAACAGCACAAAGACCATGCTCATCAACAGGGTGTATAGAACCCAAGCATGGAACGGCCATTTTAAAAAACGAGGACATGCTTCAGTGATGGGTGGGAAATATTTTAAAGATCTCTCTCTCTCACTCTCGCTCTCTCTCTCTCTCTCTCTATATATATATATATATATAGAGAGAGAGAGAGAGATATTAAAACCTGAATTGGAAACTGCTATAGATAAACTGAATAGAAACAAAGCAGCTGGACCAGACGGCATTCTAATAGAATTGCTGTCAGCCTTAGACGATTTCGGCATAGAGAAAATTAATAAAGGAAATCTATAACAATGGTGAGAAGACCTAAGCAGATCAATTTTCATAAGACATTTCTCAGAAAAACATAGTCATGTAGGTAATATCAGACAGATTTTAGTCAACAATACAATAATCCTCACTCATACACACAGTAAAAAGAACCTTCAGATATTGGAGGCCATCTACATTAAATCCAAACAACCCACATTTAATAAAATCCAGTTTAAATCTGGTCATTCCACATTACATTGCATTTGAATAGTTCTGCTCTCATTTCGCGCTATCACGCGGTGTGACGTCATAGAACCGCATTACAAATTTGCGAACTGCGTTTCTTGTTATTGGTAACTATTGCCTTTGCCTAGCTGAGTTTTATGTCAACACAAAATAAAATCATCGGTCATGGTGGATGTTATTGTATTACAGTCTTAATAACCTCTCTGAAGATGGCTCATGAGAGCCGAAAGCTTAGAACCAAATTAATAAAAAATTATCCAAATGTTGGAGAATTTTTGTCTTTATATTCAACTGAAATTAAAGCCAAAATACGACGTTTAGAACGGCTCATGATTAAACATAATAGACATTCATTGTCTCTTATATTTAACAGTATATGTTTAGAAAATTATTTGATGCCTCGATACACTAAATATCTATACATATATGCGTGTGTGTGTGTGTGTGTGTGCAAAATCGCTGCAGTTAAAGAAAGAAAAATATAAAATAATAAAGAGTATTAAGTGGCAAGAAATACGGTGAAATAACCACTAGATTCATCCGGGCAGGTGGGCGAATGAACCCGCCCACGCACACGCACTATTGCCTCAAAAGAAAAATGAGTAATATAATCAATCATGAGGAGTGGACGGAGTAACTGCAGGAGGGTGCGACTAAAAAAATCTCTCGTGTCGGGATGCTAAAAGTAACACCAGCCCGATAAGCTAAGTAATAAACAATATATTTCTATTTATCTGCGTAAATATTTTCAGATAATCTGAGGAGAGGAACAGTCTAATCAATCATATATATATATATATATATATATATATATATATATATATATATATTGAATTTGTGTATTTAGGCAGCAAGTTTTCTTTTAGACATGTCAGATTAAATAAATTGCAAACATTATGCCTGCTTATTTTTTAATAAAATTAGTTTGGAGTAGATAGACTAAACTAATCGGAGTAGATAGACTAAACTATCGCCCGGTTCACATTCCACCCACGTCTATTGTACAGGTGTAGAGGCACATCCCTTGTTCCCTGTTTAGAATATATATATATATATATATATATATATATATATATATATATATGTGTGTGTGTGTGTGTGTGTGTGTGTGTGTGTGTGTGTGTGTGTATGTGTGCGTAAAAATATACTCAGTTATGATCTGAGATTAAGAACAGGATGGTTAAATAAAATAAAAACAAGAGGAACAAAGAGAACGCCGCCATCCAGTCCTACCAAAACATCAATTTGCGCCCCGGATTTTTCCCAATCTCACCTTTGCTTATGGAAATTATACTGAAACAGACTAACATACATAATAAAAAGTTTCAAAGAAAACGGTCGAATTTCCTTCATTTTAACATCTCGTGACTTTGCACTACACATGAAGGAATTCTAAAAACTAAAATATTCTGTTAATCTTTTGAAATGATTTCTGATCGTCTTTGTGGTTGCCAACACTGTTTGTTTATAGATATGTAATTTAGAATAATAGATGTGCCTTGTGGTGCAGTGGCTATCGTCTCGGAACGAGAAATCGGGGATCCGAGTTTGAATTCCAGTTGAATTCATTGCATTCACTTACGCGCAAATACCCTTGGGAAAGGTATTAATCCGTCTCTTCCCTCCAGTTATGGATTAAATAACAGGAGAGATTAGGTTCTATAGCCTTGGCTGGCAACCAGTCTACTGCAGAAAGCAATGGCAACCTACTGCGGGATAATCTTCTGCCCAGTCAGTCATGTCTCTTTCGAGACATGATCGCCCAAGCGTGTTTCACATATGGCACTTAACTGACTGAATTTAGAATAAAGCTCATTTCGTCTTTTCGCCTTGATAAAGTCCATCACAGGACAAAACGCGTAGGCGATTTAAAATATAGTTTTCCTCTTGTCTTTATTTTATTTAACCATATATATATATATATATATATATAGATAGATAGATAGATATATTAGGAAATTACATGTAAATTGTTATTAAAAGACATTTTATTTAAATTGATTTGTTTGAATTAATGTTCAAACTAATAAATTTAAAAACAAATTTATATGTCGGTTGGTGCCAATTTCTGTGTAATTTCGTAATATTGTCTTTCGTTGCGTTTTTTTACATTAGGATACAATCCCGAGCAGTGATCAGTCTGTCTGTAAGTTAAGTGCCATACGTGATACACGCTTTTGGCGATCATGTCTCTTTCGAGACATGACTGACTGGGCAGAAAATTATCCCGCAGTAGGTTGCCATTACTTTCTGCGGTAGACTGGTTGCCAGCCAAGGCTATAGAACCCAATTTGTCCTGTTATTTAATCCATAACTGGAGGGAAGACGCGGATTAATACCTTTCTTTTGCGCGCAAGTGAATACAAAGAATTCTGCTGGAATTCGAACTCGGCTCCCCGATTTCTCCTTCCGAGCCAATAGGTAGCGCACCACAATGCAAAGAGAAGCTGAAAATCCCAATTACAGGTCATTGACAAAAGAGTCATTCTATTTTCATTTACAATTATTCACTTGGCAATAAATACTAAAAAATAGTATGAAACACATCATTCTTTTAAAACACTGGTGTAGCCTAATAATTATGGCCGGTAAGGTATATTAGGATAATTACAGCGATAACTTTTCAACCATTGCACAGTGATGATCAACAAACAGGCTTATCGATACCTAAAGGTTGAAACCAGCGTGGATTAATCTTCCTAATTTAATATATATATATATATATATAGGCCCACTACCGGCCATAATTATTAGCCTTCCCCAGTTTTTTAAAAGAAATGATGTATTTCATACTATTTTTAAGTGGATAATTCTAAATGAAAATAGAATGATTCTTTTGTTATTATTACTTTGCAAAACTTTACAAAGCAAGGAAGCAAAGATGAACTTGTCCGAATCACCATAAATTTTTTCATTCTTTTATTGATGAAACTGCAATATAGGTAATTATTATATATTTATAAATTCATTTGATGCACATGTTATTGTGCAGTATTAACAAAAGAACCATTCTATTTTCATTTACAATTATTCACTTGGCAGTAAATACTAAAGATAGTATGAAATACATCATTACATCATTTTTTTAACACTGGGGTGGCCCAATAATTATGGCCGGTAGTATTAGTATATATATATATATATATATATATATATATATATATATATATAAAGGTAAAGAAGTCCCAAGGTTTTACGATTTCATACTCTTTTTAGTATTCATTGCCAAGTGGATAATTCTAAATTAAAATAGAATAGTTCTTTTGTTATTACTTTGCAAAATTTTACAAGGCAAGGAAGCAAAGATGAACTCTTCCGAATAACCGTAAATTTTCTTCATTCTTTCATAGATGAAACTGCAATATAGGTAATTATTAAATATTTATAAATTCATCTGATGCACATGTTATTGTGCAATATTAACAAAAGAACCATTCTATTTTTATTTACAATTATTCACTTAGCAATAAATACTGAAAAATAGTATGAAATACATCATTTTAAAAAGAAATGGGTGGGGTGGGGGTAATAATTATGACCGGCAATGTACTACTCCAACAGTTTCTTTCCTTGCACTTCCCGACTGTGGAATTCTCTTCCAAACGATTGCTTCCCCGACGGCTACAATCTCCAGGAGTTTAAATGTAAGGTCAATAGACACCTCCTAACACACTAACCTGCTCCCATTCTATCAAACACTCTTCCCATCTGCCCAACCCTCATCCTCGCTATCCTTACTCATCTGTCACCTTCCTCCTGACATTCCCTATGTCTATCCACTCCTTCTCTTTACCTTCCCCTATGTAGCCCCATGCGCAATAGTGGCAGTGGAATGCCTTGCTTGGGGTGAGATGATTATAAAAAAAAATGTCTTGTGAAGAACAAGTAATTAAAATTAATAACTAAATTCGTAAATTTCACAGGTAACTACGATAAGTGCTGACTGTTGACTTCTCATTAAAACTGTTTGAAATTGCAATCTCACGAGAGGATAGGCAACAGGTCAGGCGATGTCCTCTTTGCCAGCAGAGATCGAATGCGGACCACGGGGATAAGTCAGTCCAGTTAGGAGTAACCGAAGACAGTTTGACTGATCGATAATTGTTCAATCATTTACACTGAGCCTGTTACGTTAGACTGCGGCATTGTAGCTCTATTTCGATCCTGTAAATTCAATATTGATCGAAGAGTCGTTTTTTTTCACCATTTTCTCTCTCTTTCTCTCTCTCTCTTCTGTCACTGCTTCTCTCCTCCGCTCGATTTTTCTCCTCTCTCTCTCTCTCTCTCGCATCTTTTATCTTCTTTCCTCTCCTGCGTTTCTTATCTGTGATCACGAATGTTATTTCTGGTATTTATTGATCCTATGGAGACGGGGTACGGAAAGGAAACGATTTCTGCGACGATTTCAGATGTTGCTGTCAAGGAAGAGATGAGATAAATATGGCTGCCGAATAAATAGCGCGCCCGTAGTTGCATCAATAAATTCGTATCCTAATGGTGAAAAAAAATCACTTACTTTACACAGTAAATATTTGTTTTTCATAATATTTTCCATGCTTGACAACGTTTCTCCACACATTCAATAAATCGAAAATTTATCTGTTTTTTTATTGTCTTTTTTCTGTGAGATGGTTTATGTCGAAATCTACGCTAACACCGTGTCAATCTATGGATTTATTAATCATTCTTCGGATCTAGATCCTTCAATAATTGTCATTTTTAAGTCGGATTCGTCAATAGGGTCGTCTTGTCCTTCATCCTCAACAAAGATAATAAAACCTTTTGCTTTGAACATTTATTGTAATTTAATTTCACGCCAGATCTCAAGTAGCAACGATGCTGAGAAAATAGGCCATCTTCTTATTACTAACTAGAAACTGCCGGGCTACTCCTGCCCGGATTAATCTTTACAAGAGTTACACTACCGGCCATAACTATTAAGCCACCCCAGCGTTTAAAAAAATGATGCATTTCATAATATTTCTTAGTATTTATTACCAAGTGAATAATCTAAATCTAAACTAATTTATAAATGGAACTTTGTCTGTCTGTGTGTGTGTGTGTGTGTGTGTGTGTGTGTGTGTGCGTTACCGATAGATTCCGAAACGGCTGAACCGATTTTCTTGAAAATTTACACAGTTGTACTATAAGCGTCTGCGAGTGTTCTTAGCTAGGTTTTGTGTCGAGGTAACCCCGATAAATATCGAAAATCGATAATCGAAAAAATCGGGTTATAGAAGGAGTGGTCCGATTTTAATCAAATTCCATACACTCATAGACAAAGACATAAGAAACGATATTCAGAAATTGCAACAAATCGATAATATATATATATATATATATATATATATAAAAGGCAAGATGTTTGTGTGTTTGTTTATCTGCCTGTATGTCTGTATTTTTTCAGCCTTTTTATTTTAGTTATTGCTTCGGGTTTGGCTCTAAGTAGGTAAAATTGTAGTTCTTAGTCTCAGCCATGATACCATTTACTCAGAGGACTTATTTAGCCTTCAAAATTCAGTTTACGACGAAAAAAACTTATTTGGTATCGATACCAGGAAATCAAAATTTGACTTACATCCATTCATTTTTCTTTCAGTCTACGGTTTTCCAGAACCATGGATTAGTTTTAAAGCTTTCGTTACACCCGTGCAACACCGGGCTATAGTGCTAGTTCTAAATGAAAATAGAACGGTCATTTTGTTAATACCACACAATAACTTGTGCATCAAATGAATTTATAAATATTTTATAATTATCTATATTGCCGTTTCATCAATGAAAGAATTACGAAGATTTAAGGTGATTCGGACGAATTCAACTTTGCTTTCTGGTTTGTAAAATTTTGCAAAGTAATAACGAAAGAAACACTCTATTTTTATTTAGCAATAAGTACTAAAATAGTATGAAATATATAATTTATTTTAAAAAAAATCGGGGTGGCCTAATAATTATAGTCGATAGTGTAGATCAGCCAATAAATAGGATGTTGCTGCCATATATTAACAAGGGCTGCTCCATTCTCTATTTCGAGACTTGAGAGAGTTCAAAGAGCCCTTGAATTTATATACTATATGTGTCTGTGAAAAGTGTATGTACATAATTATAAATATCAATATATATATATATATATATATATATATATATATATGCAATTTGTTATATATATTATATTGTTTACATATTATATATGCGTAGTACTTATTTAAAAGCGCTGAAAATCAGTGAAACCCAGGGTTACAAATTCACATCTATCTATCTATCTATCTATCTATCTATCTATCTATCTATCTATCTATCTATCTATCTATCTCCCAAAGAGCCCTTGAATTGGTATACTATGTTGGTTTAGCATTGCAAATAATTAATAATAATATTAGATTTAGAGTTGTATATTTAGAAGTCTAAGTACTAAGCAAATAGAACATGATACTAATTTAACTAATCACAAACATATTAATCTCTTATATTGTAATCAAATGCATACAAATTATAAGCAAGATGAATATATACTAAAAAAAATAGTAAATTCTAATATGTCTATCCAGTCAAATCGATAACAAAAACAGCATAGTATTAATAAAAAAAGGTCCCAAACTTAAAAAAAAACTTTTCCTTCAAAATGTTTATATTATTATTAAGAAGAAAAATCAAAATAATTTTTAATTATTTTAAATAAAGATTTTAATCCCTTCTAATAATTTAGAAATTTTGTCAGAAAGCTTCGTTTCGATTTGAGTTAGCGGCTAAAAAAACGTTACGACTGTTTTACAATGGAAAAGTAATGATTGCATTACCCACTTTTTTTCGGTGACAATTAAATTAGAAATTCTCGCAAAAATCAAATAATTTTTGGAGTTTAATGAATCTTTCAGTTGTCATTCACAAATGAATGAAGTTATTTTCGAAAGTATTATTTTTTAAAAATTTTGATAGAATTTTTTTCTATCTCTATTACCCCCGCTCTACGTTAATCCATGAAATCTTTATAAATTTTATGTTGATGGCTAACGTTTGTTTTATTAGTTCAAAGCAGGACTCATTGGGGAACATAAATCATCTATTTTTTTAACTTTAAGTTTGTAATCATTATCCGAAAATCTTCCCCGAAGAGTAAAATAAAAAATGCAATAAAACTCTGATATAATTTAATTTGATAAGCTTTTAATTACTGGAATAAATAATAACTATCGAGGACATTATACTCAGAAGAAAAAAAAATCGATTATTAATAAATTTTTTAAAGAATTGTTTTCATTTTTTTATTATTATTAAATAATTTAATAATATATAAAGTTTTAAAAATATTTTTAAAATCTTCAAAGAATTGGTTGCGAGTAGACGTCTTAGTTTAAGAATTGATGATTATATTGTCTATCTAAAATTGAAAAGTTTAATAAGAATCGTTCTGCAGAAATATTTTAAATTAATTCAAAAAAATGTGTGTGTAAATATGTACATTTTGATTAATTACGATATTCCGTTTGATAAAGTAGGATTTTCCATAGGAGTCATAATATGTTTCCATAAAAATTAAATTAGATATTTTTACTATGCCAGAAACTGTACTATAACTTAGTTTGGTTATTTTAATTTCATTCTTTCTTATTAAATTAAAATTATTTTAAAAGAAATTTAAATTTAAAAATTTTTATTTATTCAGAAAGCATATTCAAATGTCTGGCTATAAATCTAAACTAAATAAATTAAATACTATATAATTGCTGAAAATATTAAGTTACATTTTTAAATTTACTATTTAGTTTAACACCCCCCCCAAAAAAAAGAAATTAAAATTTGAAAATTTTATGTTTTAACCTAATTGAAATTTTTGCACGTTTGGACAACACCCTTTTAGCGTTCTTGACGAATTCCAGCTGTCAAATCTTTCGTCACCCCGATAACGCAGATAACAGAGGACTACCGGAGTTAAAAAGTTTTTTATTGTAAATTTCTGGCAGTAAGCAATTATTACTTGATTGAAATCAGATAAAGGTAAGTTTAAATTTTAAAGATTGTCTTAAATGACGTGTCAGCGTGCTATATTTTATTTTTGCAAGATTTTTGAAACATAAATTTGACTACAGTTTACGTAATGTTTACATAATGTGTCGATCAATCAAAAATGGTGGAATATTTTAATTTCTTTTTTCAAATCAGAACAAATTAGATTAAAATCAATATAATTTTGTTTTAAAAGCCTACCATTCTTCCAGAGTGCTCAATCAGGGTGTGAGAGCGTATTTCTAAGCTTAATGTGTTTTTGTTTTTTACTTATGACGAAGTGGTTATACTCAGTGTTACAAAATGATTAATTATGCGTAAATTAGACGATCTAGTAACTCGAACATATATTGTTGCATGTTTTTATACGATGAACTGTAATTGATAAAAAGCCGCTTTGGTATCTGTCAGTTGACAGTTGTGAGTAGGATAAAATATAATAATCGACAGCCTACTGTGGAATACCGTCTTAGCTTATCGCCTGTTCTCAAAGGATCTCTCAATTTTGAAGAAATATTCCGTTTGAACTTTCAAAATAACAACACTCTTTACCTTCCCCTATGTAGCTCCATGTGCAATAGTGGCAGTGGAATGGCTTGCTTGGGGTGAAATGATTAAAAAAAAAAAAGAAAATAGATTATTTTAATGGAATTTTTGAACAATTTTGAAACAACAATTTTTATATAATTATTTTTTGTATAACTGAGTTTAAAAGGAATTTTTCCATTTAACATTATAAACATTTTTGCATCACGAGATTTTATGTTTGTGTGAGTATTGTAAACATTGCGTTCAATAAATGATTTACATCTACTCCTCTCATTGGCATCTTCTCTAACTACAAAGATCTTCTGAGTTGCACGGGGAACGCCGGGCTATGATGCTAGTGTATATATATATATATATATATATATATATATATATATATATAACATGCATTGAGTTACCTATATAGATATAGCACTTAATATTTTATAAGTTGTTCTTGTTGCATTCTCCTCGCAGTTTATGAACTGGACATCTATGCCTATAGCCCACAGGTAGAATCCGATCTCCGATCTCATAAGTTTATGAGAATTGTGATTTCAGTTTGAAAGAAAACTTGTAGCGAATAAAACATTAATTAAAATCAACCTTCCTCTTCACTTTTACAAAAATTCACAATGACCTGCGAAATCCTGGTTTTTCCAAAAAGAAAAATCATTGACCATGTGCTTAACGTAAAAATCGAACCCAGAATTCGATAGTAGATGTTAAATTGATTTTTCACAAATCGGAGCGACTTGCAAGACTTGAGGACTTCGCGAGTCAGTGCGAAAATCTAATGACAATAAAAAAGCCCCGATCAGCGTCAGTGAGTCAGTCAGGGGATGGAAGCTGCAAAGACGACAATCTTCAAGCTGACCTGGACATTTGTCCTCTTTCTCTTTCCTTCTGTGGTCTCCTTTACTTCTACTTCTCCATCCAAAGACATTCCTACCGAATACATACATATATATGTACGCATATACTCTTTCGACAATTACTACTACGAACATTTTCTACAACTCTTGAGACCCATGATTTTGTCATTGAACACGAACTCTACCCTCAACTTCTTAATAATGTTTCTCATTGAATATTAACTTTTACAACTTGTGTTATTCTTTCCTTTTAATAAATTTCTATTTTAACATGAAAAATGTATATCTTATGCTATTCCACACATTCCATCCTGCCGACAACCAACCTTCTGATAATTCTGATGATGATAATTCTGCATAAATCCTATAAGCTGTAGAGAATTCGGTTAAGTCTGACACAAGACCGAATCACAGAAACATTAACCATATCCCTACGCGACAAACTCTCCTCCATAAGCGGTCAGTCTAGTCGGTAAGGAACAAAATTTAGAACAAACGGTAAAGCTATTGTCATATGGGTTGAATGTAACTTTGAAAGCGTATTGTAATCTATTGGCACTGATAAGAATATGAAGACAGACTCTGGATAAAGTAAAGAGCCAGTTCTATTCTTACGAACTCCATTTTAATAAAAATCAAAGACTAGTGATAAGGCGTTCGTGTGTTCTGTGGTTATTTAGTGTTTAGAGTGTATTATTAATTGTATTTGACACTAATGTTTTGGGCGAGTGGTTTGGTAGGTATTTGCTTTCAAGTCTGACTATAAGAAAGATGTCTATGGACAAGTAATGGCTGATGCCGAGAACTGCAGAAATTATATAAACATCGCTATTTGTCTGCGGGGCTTAGAAGTGGCTGGACTTGTAAGACATTTTAGTTAACGACGTAGTGACTTTAAGTAGACTTTTCTTTTCGGCCACAGACATATTGGACATTGAATAACAGCGAACATACTGTGGACTTAAAACTGTTTTGCCGAGGTTTAACTCCTTGGAAAGACGTTAAATTCATTCTGTAGCATTTTTTTTTATATAATCGTGTCGCCACAAGCAATGAATTTTACTGCTACTGTTTTGCAGGGGGTTACATGGGAGGAAAGTTATGAGAAAGAGTGACAGATTATAGGGGGTATCAGGCAGTGGGTAAGAGAAGGGTGACTGTGGCCATAAAATGAAGGATCAGTTTATATATTGAATGTAATCTAGAATTGATTTTTTGTTTTCCGTTTAAAATATATGTTTCAGTAATTCCCGAGTTCGAGTTTTCTTCCGGACCTATTCTGGGTCCACAACACTTTACTATAAGATTATTACACACCACAGTATAGGATATATTTTATACTTTATTATAGGAAAATCTTTACTTACTTTTAAAAAGAAAAATATTAAATACTTTATTATAGGAAAATAAAACCGTGTGCAAATCAACTGAAACAAAACGAATCATGTCTACTTAGGATCTTTCACACTTTCCTGATAACGTATACATCATCTTTTGGCGTTGTTTTTCTTTGCTAATCCCATTTTCTTTTACGTTTTGGACTGATGCATCCAGTTTGTTTCTTCGCCTTGTTGACACATTTGACAGCTGAAAGACTGACACCAACAATATCCGCAATCTCTATCTAAGGCTTGTCAGTGTGTTGGTGCAGCTTTACAATGTTCGTACACGGTCTTGGAGTAGCGTCCATCGCAGACAATGGCCCTGTGATAACTAATCGACAGTCGAGACGACAGGAACAAAGCGTGATAAAAATCTGATGCAATCACAAATGAGACACAAACAAATTTCATTATACAGCTCGAAAATAGATTCAAATTCCTGCACAACGTTGCAACAGACACAATATGTGGTAAAAACAGAAATCGATTACACCCTGCCACTTTACTGGATCTTAAACGTATGCTGAAAGAAAGGAAACTAAAGCGGTTCTTTCAATTAATTTACACAAGGGTGTATATCATATACTTTACTATAGGAAAAGATTTACACACCTCACTGTAGAAAAATATTACATACTTCATTAAAGTAAAATATAACATACTTTTCTACTAAAAAATATATAATATATTGTACTATATGATTATTACACACCTCAATATAGATATATCGCATACATTACTATAGAAAAATGTATCATATACTTTACTATAGAAACTATTGCATACATCGCTATAGAAATATTACATACTTTACTATAAGAAAATATTGCATATTATACTATTTAAACGCGGATGTGCGTTGTGGCGCAGTGGACATCGACTCGGAACGAGAAATCGGAAAGCCGAGTTCGAATTCCAGTGGAACTCCTTGCATTCACTTACACACAAATATCCTTGGGAAAGGTATTAATCCGTCTATTCCTTTCAGTTATGGGTTAAATAGCAGGACAGATTGGGTTCTATAGCCTTGGTCGGCAACCAGTCTACCGCAAAAAGCAATGGCAACCTACTGCGGGATAATCTTCTGCCTAGTCAGTCATGTCTCTTTCGAGACATGATCGCCCAAGTGTGCATCACGTATGGCAATTAATTGACTGACTATTTAAATAATGTATCATATATTTTACTATAAAAAATATAGTGAACTTGGAATGATAAAAAATGGAACACAACAACACATTGAAAAAATCCCTGGAAACCCCAGCTTAAGAGATATACAAAAAAAGGTAGAGTCCACACGCTAAGGAGAACTTTGTCTATGTAACGCTAGGGATGTTTGGGGAGATATAAAAACCATGAAATGGAGCCATAACAACACGTCACGACCTGCCTTAGGTCTTCCCGCAGACTTGGTAGGTAGTGCGACCATAGCAGAAATAGAAATATGATAAAAAATGACAACATAATAATAGTAATAACAAAATAATTGAAGCAAACAGGCGGACATTGTTGTTAAAAACCAAAAACCAAAAACTTTCTTATTAATTAATATGGCTTGTCCAGCGGATTGTAACATAGCAATCAAGGAATTCGAAAAACTGTCAAAATATATAGACCTAGAAATTGAAAAAGAAAAAAATGTGGAAACTGAAAACAAGAATCGTGCCAGTGATAGTGAGTGCACTTGGAACGATAAAAAAAATGGAACAAAACAACACATTGAAAGAATCTCTGGAAACCCCAAGTTAAGAGATATGCAAAAAATTGTCTTGTTAAGTACAGCCCACACACTAAGGAGAGCTTTGTCTATGTAACGCTACAGATGTTAGGGATAAAGAAAAAAACATGAAATGGAGCCATAACAACAAGTCATGACCTACAGACTTGGTAGGTAGTGCCACCATAGCAGAAATCGCCTTATGATGAAAAATGACATAATAATAATAATAATAATAATAATAATAATTATTATTATTATGTCATTTTTCATCATATTTCGATTTCTGCTTTGGTCTCACTACCAACCAAGTCCGCTGGGAGACCTAAGGCAGGTAGTGGCGTGTTGTTATGGCTCCATTTCATGTTTTTCTATCTTCCCTATCATCCCCAGCATTACATAGATAAAGTTTTCCTTAGTGTGTGGGCTGTACTTAATAAGACAATTTTTTGTATATCTCTTAAGCTGGGGTTTCCAGGGATTCTTTCAATGTGTTGTTTTGTTCCATTTTTTATCATTCCAAGTGCACCTACTATCACTGGCACAACTCTTGTTTTCAATTTCCACATTTTTTCTATTTCAATTTCCAGGTCTTTATATTTTGTTATTATTATTATTATTATTATTATTATTATTATTATTATTATTCATATTTCGATTTCTGCTATGGTCGCACTACCAACCAAGTCTTGTAACTGACTCAGATCACACCTTTCCAGCACTTTTAAACCTACAGCATTATCTTCACAGTGATTTGTGTGTATCACGGTTTCTATATTATGACATGTGGCTTGTTTGATGTTATTACTTTTTATTTCTGATTCCGGTTCCTTTTCATATTTTGTTGATTCGTCTATTCTGGTTACAATTCTTTTTATCTCATTAATTTCAGCCGCTGTCAATCGGTTATTTCGCATGATGTATCTTCGTACATTGGCTAATTTATTTTCGTCAATATACTTTCTATTTGCTTGACCAACTTTTTCAGGCCAAATGTCATATGTTTGGCGAGTCATGTTTTTTTTAGGTTTGAGTAACGGTTCATGAAATGCAGTCATAACGACTGTGTACTCCTCATATGACCATTTTATTTTATTTTTTCTTTAAATATACGGTTATATATCTAGCTGGAGAATTTTCATCATTAGAATTATCCTGGTTGTGGGGACCTGAAGATTCATTCTTTGTGTAGGAGTTTGTTCCTATGGCAGATTTTTCGACCTCAGGTAGGTTCCCTCCTGAAGGACGTGATTCCTGTTTATCCACTGGAAGAGCCATACTGGACTTTTTATTTCTATTTGTATTTCTCATATTTTTCCCACGAGTGACGCACAGGTCCAAAAGTCCACCCAAATTTGCCCGGCACGTTGGGTAACGGCCTTTTACAAACCGGGTCCCGAAGCCTATAGGGATCATTTGTGACCTCATAACGCAGTAACCATTCACTCCTCTGCACGATTAACACTTTGAGTTGTGGGTTGTTGTTCGGAGTTTTCCTTCTCCTAAATGGGCTGCCAAGCGACAGCTGACATAGACGCGATTGGAATTCAAAGAGAAAGACGCTGGTTTAAAAAAAAAAAACACTTGGGCGTAGCAACGGATCAACGAAAGAAAACATCACTACACTAGAGTATTTTGTTTAAAAAAAAATAATGGAAAAGTAAAAGTTGACATACGTTTAAGTTTATGAGTGCTGTGAGATTTAAAATAAAAATAATAATGTGTTCGTCTACTGTATATTCAGTTATTTATTCATTAAAGTCGTTGGTCGAAAATAGGGATATAAAAATAAAAGAAATTAAATAAGTAAATAATATCAATAAATAAATAAAAATAAATATATAAATAAATAGGTATTCTTTCTATAAAATAATATCGTAGAAAATGTTTTTCATCGTATTTAATTTTTTTTCCTGTTGTTTTGTTTTGTTTTGTTTTTTGTTTTTAAGAAAATTATAATAGTTTTAAAAAATTATTAAGAAATATCCACAGCTAAGGGAAATATAAAACTGATGATAATTATTATTATTATTATTATTATTATTTACTTTGATATGTGGCGTTTACTCATTTCTTTCTGGGTCCCAAACGGAGATCTAAGTCAGAAATGGCATAAGGGTATTACCCACTAAGCATTTTGTGAGGAAAAGAAAAAACCAAAACTTAAGATCACACAAATTTGATATAGATTAAGCCCCTTACGTAAATACGGGGATATGTGTTGTGGTGCATTGGATATCGGCTCGGAGCGAGAAATCAGAGAGTCGAGTTCAAATTCCAGTTGAATTCGTTGCATACACTTACAGGCAAATACCATAGGGAAAGGTATTAATCCGTCGCTTCCCTCCAGTTATGGGTTAAATAACAGGACAGATTGGGTTCTATAGCCTTGGCTGTCAACCAGTCTACCGCAGAAAATAATGGCAACCTACTGCAGGATAATCTTTTGCCTAGTCAGTCATGTCTCTTTCGTGACATGATCGCCCGAAGCGTGTATCACATATGGCACTTAACTGACTGACTGGATATAATAGTTGGAATCATGATTAAGGCTTTTACTGGTCATAAAGTGGAGGATGGGTTTTCTATTGTTATGAAGTAATAAACTTAATATAATAATGTGAGATAATTTATCTCTTCTCTCTCCAGCTATGAGTTAAATGGCAGGACAGATTGGATTCTATAGCCTTGGCTGGCAACCTGTCTACTGCAGAAAGTAATGGCAACTTACTGCTGAAAAATCTTCTGCCCGGTTAATTATGTTTCTTTCTAGACATGATCGTCTAACTGTGTATCACATATAGCACAACAACTTACTTTGTGGGCCGTAGATGTGAATATATATTTTATGGTTTTGCCACCAGGAATTTCTTTCAATGAGTTCATCGGAACCTTTTCTAATAATAATAATAATAATAATAATAATAATAATTACTATTAATATTATTATTATTAATATTATTTTTATTTTTATTATTATTATTTGCTGCGTTTCATCTTTGTCTGAACTCGCTTAAATCCTAATTACGCTTCCCGTTATCTTTGTAACTGACATCGCTTTTGACTCGGATACTGCGACCTCACACCCGTTGCACGAATGTCGTACGAACAAATTATCAGTTGCAAGGAACTAACTTTATTCTGACATTATCGCGCTCTGCATCGGGCTCCTCCTTAAGCATGTGTGGATCTCTTTGAGGATCTCTGTCGCCCACCGTTATAGCGTGTTTATCACGCCAAACATCGCAGACAGGCCAAAGGGCGAGGCACTCGACAAACGTCAGATTCAGTTCAAAACCTTGTTCTGTGTCGTGTGTCGATTTTTGTCTGCGCTTATCAGCCATCAGTAAAATAACGTCTTAATGACACAGTCGTTATCAACAACTGTGTTTTGATTGTCGCACTTGAGGACATAGCTCAGTAGTAAAGACACTTTTTTTCAAGACAATAAGGTCTTTTTAATGTTCTACTAAAATGTAGGGGGCTGGTTAGTGTTTCTTTTATTCGGCCTTGTGTCGGACATAATCGAACTCCCAGTTTGTTATGTTGGGTTGATTTCTTTTTAAATAGATAATTTTGAATAGAATGGCTCTTTTGTTATTATTATTTGAAAAATTTTACAAGGCAAAGAAGCAAAGATGAACTCGTCCGAATTACACTAAATTTTCTTTCATTGATATAACTGAAATATGCACATGTTATTGTGCAATATTAACAAATATTGACCAATATTAACAAAAGGACCATTTAAAATTATTGACCAATATTAACAAATATTGACAATATTAACAATATTGACCAATATTAACAAAAGGACCTATTTTCATTTACAATTATTCAGTTGGCAATAAATACCAAAAAAAACTATGAAATATATCATTTTTATAGCACTGGAGTGGTCTTATAATTATGACCGATAGTGCATATATTTTTTATTTTTTGTAATCGTATCACCCCGAGCAAGGCGGTAATGCCACTGATGTGCAGGGGGCTACGTAATAGTGAAAAGATTGGAAAAGAGAAAGCCGAAAGCCACATCCTAAACAGGGAACAAGGGATGAGCCTCTTAACCTCTTCAATAGACGCTTTAACTGGAAACATTTTAGTCTTTTGTGCCAACGTCCAAAGAGTCTGAGCTCCAGGATCATGGATTAGTTTTAAAGCTTTCATTACACCCGAGCAACGCCGGGCTATACTGATATATATACAGATAAAACATTTTTCGATGAAGAAATAATTTTTTGTGGGTTCGTTCTCTATGGCTTTTTCAGAAAGTGTAGGCTGGCTCAATATAGCAAACTGTTGGTCAGATCTCTGACCATATTAATCAACAGGAGCTGCTCAGTCTTTACATTCCAGTTTCGATAGAGTCGAAAAGCGTCGACGTGTCATTGAACGTTGGTTCTACACGTCAATGACTGGTTACGAATTATTTTCCACACTATAACACCAATTAATGGAAACTATTTTTTAGTCACATCAGTTTTAAGCTTGAAGGCTAAACCCCGGCATACCACACACATTGGAACGAACCACGTTCATTCCCTTCATATTGGTGAGATACTTCTTCGCACGAAACGATGCCTTGTGGAACCGACTCCCAAGAGTATGTTTCCCTGATCACTACAATCTTAACCTGTTCAAGTCTAAGATTAAGCCTTATCTTCCCCTCCCATCTGTTTAAACTGTCTCCTAATGTAACAGACTCCCAAGAAAATATTTCCTCGATCACTACAATCTTAACCTGATTAAGGTCTAGGGTTAATCATTATCTTCCCATCGTATCTGTATAAACTGTCTCCTAATGTAACAATTTCCCTAATGTATGTTTCCCTGACCACTACAATCTTAACCTGTTCAATTCTTGGGTTAACCATTATCTTCTGTTGCTATCTGTATAAACTGTCTCCTAATGTAACAGACTCCCAAAAAGATGTTTCCCTGATCACTACAGTCTTAATCTGTTCAAGTCTAGGGTTAACCATTATCTTCCACTTCTATCTGTTTAAATTGTTTTCTAATGTAAGAGACTCCCAAGAGTTTTTTTTTCAAGATTTCATTTTAATATTTTATTTATTTTTTCTTACTAGGAGTTATTATTTTAACTATATTTATAATAAATTACTATTAGTGGTTATATTGTAATTTATATTAGGATCTATGATTTATTATTTATTTTTCACCATAAATATACCCCATAGTCGGTATATTTTAATTTAAGAATAAATCCCATGTCACGTTTCTAAGAATAAATATTAGTGTTATAGACATCGGTGTCCATCTAGTTTTGTTTTAACTTCAGTTCTATCTTGCTCTCTTTCTTTTTCATTCATTCTTTCATTTTCAGATTTGATCATGATTTTAATTTTTTTTTTAACTGTATTTTTAAAATTAGTATGAATTTTTAAAAGTAATATGAATTTTTAAAATAATAGAAGGCGTAGTTATTTTTTCAAATTGTATTAAAATAATGTATAATTTATTTTTGTACCGTAAATATACATATAAATGAGCGAGAAGCTTTTTCGTAAATAACCGTTTATATATATATATATATATATATATATATATATATATATATAAGAAAAATTAAGACACACGTTATTTCATGGTAAATCGTAAGTATGGCCTATTTCAGGCGAACCCTCATCAGCTTCCGTCTTTATTGCACAAAAGATTTTACACGAATAAAATTCACAAAGACTTAAAAGAAAACGAATAAAAATAAAGGTCGGTCGCTCCCTTAAAAGAGAAAATTTAAGAAAAAATACATCATTGCATCTGTTCGGCGAATACACACACATATTCATACATAAAGATATATATATACGCAACATATAATCAAAGAGCACGCGTAAGAGCGGATGTCAACTTAAATCTAAAGATACATTCAGCATGTCAGTTAGACTGTTGACCCGTAGATTTGAAACGTAAAGAAAGTGGGTTAGGTAAGAGAGAGAGAGAGAGAGAGAGAGAGAGAGAGAGAGAGAGAGAGAGAGAGAGAGAGCTAGATGGTTAGCTTTCTTCTTCTATATGCCCTGTCTGCCTTAATGTTTCTTATATTTGCTCTATATATATTTATATACATATATATTTAGAGCTCTCTTAGAGAGTTATCCTAGCACTGCATGTACAGGATACTCCTTTGGATTCTTCTATATCTACACCGCATGCTTATATATATATATATATATATATATATATATATAATCATTTAGTTTTGGTCATAATTAAATAAGACCAGTACACAGTTCTTTAAAACACACTCTCTCTCTCTCTCTCTCTCTCTCTCTATCTATCTATCTATCTATCTATATATATATATATATATATATATATATATATATATATATATATATATATATAATTGCTGCCTCCGAGGACGACTTTGCCAATCTTTGTTGCAGTCGAGTGCACAGACACACTTGTTCTTTGTCATTCCTACAGAGACCGCCGTTTATACTAAAATTTCCATGAACTGACCGTAATTAAAATTTTTGGCAGTGGAGTAACACCATCTGGGATGAACAGCAGTTTGAAAAAAGGCAAGTACGCTCAAAATTTGGTCACCATGACTTGCGAACTTGTGCCAATTAATGTTTTAATTCCCGAACACAAGTCAGCTAGTCACAATAAACCTGACCTCGTGTCCCATCAAGTCGAGGTAAATATCTACGTCTGAGTACTTAGTTCGATCCTGCGTAAGTGCTCCATTTTTGCCTCCGAGTGTCACATGGCTAGCCTTCTTCTTCTATGTGCACTGTCCTTTCAGGACGTAGACGATCATGACTTTTCACGTCTCCCTATCCCTGGTGGCTATTAGTATATTTTCTCCTGTTACACCACGCAACCTCCATTCCGTCAACCACCTGATCAGGCCCTTCAAATATGTTATCCACTGCCTTCCCCTGTCGCTTTTTCCCTCTATCTGGCCTGTTATTATCAGATTCTCCAAGCCCTCCTTCCTCATTGCATGTCCCAGGGACTTTAGCTGTCTCTTTCTGATGCTCACTATTAATTTCCTTTTCGTTTCCATCCTTTCCAAAACCGTATAATTGCTCAAATGCTCGGTAAATTATATCTGCAGCATCCATTTGTAGAACCACATTTCAGTTGCTTCAAGTTTTTCCAACATCCTCGATGATATTGTTCAGCATTCACTGCCATATTGAAGAACTGACATCACATAGCAATCCAGTACTCTCTTCTTTGTTTCTAGTGAAATTGTCCTGTTTCTTAATACTCTTCTCAGCTCCTGGAATGCATCCTTGTGCTTTTGGATCTCAGGAATATAAATGTATAGAAGCTGCTGTGACCACAAAGTGAGGGGATAGTTTATATATTGATTGTAATATGTAACTGATCCCCCACTTTATATCCAGCATCCTTCTGTAGAATCACATTTCAATTGCTTCAAGTTTTTCCTTCATCTACGATGATATTGTCTAGCATTCACTGCCATATTGAAAAACAGACATCACATAGCAATCCAGTACTCTCTTCTTTGTTTCTAGTGAAATTTTCCTGTTTCTTAATACTCTTCTCAGCTCCTGGAATGCATCCTTGTGCCTTTGGATCTCAGGAATATAAATGTATAGAAACTGATGTGACCACAAAGTGAGGGGTCATTTTATATATTGATTGTAATATGGAACTGATCCCTCACTTTATATTCATTATGCTTTCGTGGAACCACATTTCAATTACTTCAAGTTTTTTCTTCACTTTGATGTTATTGTCCAGAATTCCCTGTCATACTGAAGAACTGACATCACATAGCATTCCAGTACTCTCCTCTTTGTTTCTAGTGAAATTGTCCTGTTTCTTAATACTTCTAGGGTGCTACCTAATCCAGACGCAATCTGGGTTTGTTCAATATCCACCTGTGATTTACTGCAACTATGTTGAGCGACTTAGTTATCTAGCGTGAGCAACAGGCTGAACAAGGTCAAGACGGTTCAAACTCTTCAATAATTTGTGATTTCGTGTAATCGACGGTTCAATTTGACTCCCTTGGGTCAACATGTGGTACGGTTGTCATGCACTATTCAAATGTACCGCACTTTGAAAAGGCTCATTCGAACCGATAACATCAAGAAGTCGCCTTTTTGACAAATCGGCCATGGTGAGATTCGAACCCGGGCTTCATCGTCCAAAAGCGAACGACCACGCCACCTCATATGCTTAGTAAATCACTATATATAACTTGATGTATTTATCATTACAATAAATAGTATTTTTACTGGGTCCATATATTTGAGTTGTCATCCGATTTTTTAAATTAATAACAACCGAAAAGCAATATCCTGCGCCTCCGCGGTCTCACCCTCTCTTCCAACCTCAAGTGGAATCATTATATTGCGTCAATAGCTAAATCCACTGCTAGGAAGGTTGGGTCACTGTGTCGGGCCAGGAATTTTTTTCTGCCTGAATCTATTTTGCATACATACAAATCAACCATCCGAACGTGCATCGAATACTGTTGTCATATCTGGTCAGAAGCTGTTCGTTTCAGTGTTCTCGACAGGCTCCAAATGATAATCTGTAATGGGATAGATCCCGACATGGCAGATCGACTCCAGCCACTTTCTCACGGCGGGATGTGGCTTCCCTCTGTCTCTTCTACAAATATTTTCATGGCTTCTGCTCTGAAAAACTTATGTCACTGGTGCCCCCTCCACAAGAATTTACTCGTGCAACCAGACTGACAACAAATCCCACCCTTTTACATTTAAATCACCCAAATACAGGCGACAATTCTACTCCCCCAGCTTCTTTTCTTGCACTTCCCGCCTGTGGAACTCCCTTCCGTACACTTGCTTTCCTGACTGATACAACTCCCAGTAATTTAAATGCAATGTCAATTACCACCTCTTATCCACTTGACTACAGCTCTTTTTACATCACCTCGTGTATCTAGTTCTTTTCCTTTCTCTCTACCTTCGCAACTGTCTTCACTCCTGTGCTGACATCCTTCTCTTGCCCTTTCTCGAACACCCTTGTAACTGGTTCGTCTTTGTCTTTACTCTCCTCCTGCCTAAAACTTTAACTCTCTTGTGTAGCCTTCTGCGTATCAGTTGCGGTAATGCCTTGCTTGGGGTGAAACGATTATCGCACTTGACTTTGCTAAAAAAAATGTCACGTATTCTTAAGCCTATAAAAAATTATCTATTTTTTTTTCTATAGTTTGTTCACAGTTTCTGACTATGAGATGTAGTTGCACGTAGCTGGAAAAGGGTCTTCCACTGGAATACATATTGTTTATGAGATCAATTGTCCAGTATTCCATTAGTATTTACTTTGCAAAGTGTTGATTCCGGCAAAATAATAGTGACTAAATATTTACCCAAACCTACCAGAGATCACGTTACAGAAGTTTTAGTAAAGAAATAATGTTTACGCTTCGGAAATAAATCACTATACCAAATGTCTGTCCGCTGTTTGTAAACGGTGTTGCAGTTAAGGTAACGATCGAGTCTCGGTTTTACAAATATTAGCTCTGGTCGATTGGTGCTTATATGGTCTTCACAAAAAAATCATGCCATTTATACGAAATATTGTTCTGGTCTACGCTGTTATCAAAGTAGACATCAGTATTATAGTGTATTAAAAGACTGGTTTGTAAATTTGGTAATTTAGTAATCATGATTTCTTAGTCAGGTAGTGTGTACTTGGATTTGTAAATTTGGTAATTTAGTATACATCAGTTCTGGATCAGGTAGTGTGTACTTGGATTTGTAAATTTGGTAATTTAGTATACATCAGTTCTGGATCAGGTAGTGTGTACTTGGATTTGTAAATTTGCGAATTTAGTAGTCATTAGTTCTGGGTCAGTTATTGTGTACTTGGATTTGTAAATTTGGTAATTTAGTAGTCATGAGTTCTGGGTCCGGTAGTGTGTACTTGGATTTGTAAATTAGGAAATTTAGTAATCCTGAGTTCTGGGTCCGGTAGTGTGTACTTGGATTTGTAAATTAGGAAATTTAATAATCCTGAGTTCTGGGTCCGATAGTGTGTACTTGGATTTGTAAATTAGGAAATTTAGTAATCCTGAGTTCTGGGTCCGGTAGTGTGTACTTGGATTTGTAAATTAGGAAATTTAGTAATCCTGAGTTCTGGGTCCGGTAGTGTGTACTTGGATTTGTAAATTAGGAAATTTAATAATCCTGAGTTCTGGGTCCGATAGTGTGTACTTGGATTTGTAAATTAGGAAATTTAATAATCCTGAGTTCTGGGTCCGGTAGTGTGTACTTGGATTTGTAAATTAGGAAATTTAATAATCCTGAGTTCTGGGTCCGATAGTGTGTACTTGGATTTGTAAATTAGGAAATTTAATAATCCTGAGTTCTGGGTCCGGTAGTGTGTACTTGGATTTGTAAATTAGGAAATTTAATAATCCTGAGTTCTGGGTCCGATAGTGTGTACTTGGATTTGTAAATTAGGAAATTTAATAATCCTGAGTTCTGGGTCCGGTAGTGTGTACTTGGATTTGTAAATTAGGAAATTTAATAATCCTGAGTTCTGGGTCCGATAGTGTGTACTTGGATTTGTAAATTAGGGAATTTAGTAATCCTGAGTTCTGGGTCCGGTAGTGTGTTTTTAGATTTGATGTAAAATGGGGTTAGTAATGATAAATATAAAACTAGAAGATATATACCTTGACATGGAATAATTATATTCCACTTCAGTAGACTAATTATGGTGCAGTGGATATTGGCTCTGAACGAGAAATCAGAAAGGCGTGTTCAAATTCTAGTTGAATTCGTTGCATTCACTTACGCGCAAATTCTCTTGGCAAAGGGATTAACCGGTGTCTTCCCTTCAGGGACAGCCTGAGTTCTACAGCTTCGGTTAGCAACCAATTTACCAGAAACGTAATTGTAACCTACTTCAATTCCGTCCAGTCAGTCATGTCTCGAAAGAGGCATGATAACCCAAGCGTGTGTTATGTGTGGCATTTAACCGCCAGAGACTAAATAAAGTACAGTATTTACATTATTCGGAATATTGTCTTCATCTCTGTTGCCATTTGTACGACATTTCGGCCGTTGTACGCTCCGGCCTTCTCCAGATGCTAGGAATTTCGAACCGAACCCTTTTATTAAAATCACAGGGGTATATGAACTCCATTTCTTGCGTAGTAGTGCCTCGTCTGATAGTCATCAGTTATCTCCCTCAAACCCTGTATGTTACTTGTTCATTACTGCTGTAGCCTGGTATTGCACTCACAATTCTTGGGGTTTAATTCACAGGAACTAACCAACGTCCATATCCACTGGGCCGGATCGTACAACGGCCGAAACGTCGTACAAATAGGAACAAAGATGAGGACAATAAATTTGTTATTAAACGACGTACAAATGGCAGCAATGATGAGGACAATAGCCCGAATAATGTAAATACTGTAAATACTACCTCATCTCAGAAATATAGACAAATAGAATGATCCATTATTAAACATCGTACAAATGGCAACAAAAATAAGGACAATAGCCCGAATAATGTAAATACTGTAAATACTACCTCATCTCAGGAATATAGACAAATAGAATGATCTATTATTAAACGTCGTACAAATGGCAACAAAGATGAGGACAATAGTCCGAATAATGTAAATACTGTAAATACTACCTCATCTAAGATATATAAACAAAGACTAAATAAAGTATTCAGCTTTCAATTCGCCGAACGTTACCCGAAGTTACAAGTAAGAGAAGAAAACCGTAGCCGTGGTGTACGAACAACGATATAAACGTTGAGAATATGAAAAAAAAAAAAAAAAAAAATGGGGACTATATTCTGCATGTAAGTAATTACATCTGATTATTATTGTTTTACATTAAAAAAATCTAATTCCCTTTGCTTTGATTCCGTTTAATTTCATGGGACTATGTTTGCCGTTGTTCAACGTTCCATTATTTAATAAATGGATTCTGACGTAAACCATGAACCACTTAATATACAAACTCGAAGGAAGCTTCATTACATACACATATAAAAACAAATCCGTATTCCAATAATCTACCCCCTCTCTCACTTACACACTTTTCGTCTGTATCCTGTACACATAATTATAAAATACTGCGTTTGTAATTTGATATGCAGCAATTGTTAGTAGGCGATCGCTAGTTGCTGTCCTTAGCGTATTTAGAATAAGTGTAGTAATTTAAATGCTGCTAAATAGTACCTTTTTACATGAAGTAGTGCTACTGTTATAAAAAGCAGCTACAGTGTGACATTCCGCGGGCAAGTTTAAAATTCAGCCTTGCTCAATACGGATAGATAGAGGGAAAAAAAAGGGGACTATGACGTCAGAATGTTTGCTAAGGGAGTTCGCTTCGAATGACATCATTCTATTCTGCACCAACTGGAACGTAATGTGCATTCTCTTTGTTGCACCCGGATCTGCAGAAATACGTGCATATATTACAGTGACACCCGTGTGCAAGGGAACTATCTCGTGATATTTTGTGGATTTTACAAGGTGATAAACTATCTTAGTTTTAATGTTTGATGATAATTGTTTTTTTCTTTTCATAATATTTGACTCTTAAAAAAGAAAATAATGATAGAATCTGTGTGTTTTTATAATGGAAAATTTATTTTAAAAAATGAACAATAAATCAATATTTTCGAAGAGAAAATTTAAAATGAAAAATTAATAAAAGAAAAACAATTAGCATTTCAAGACAAGAAATATGAAATAATTGTTTGTTTTTTAATTTTTATTAAAAGCTACGTTAGAAAATTTTAATAAACACATTTAGAGGAACGTCAATCACTGATTCTTATTGAATGAGTCAGTTAAGTGCCATACGTGATACACGCTTTGGGCGATCATGTCTTGAAAGAGACATGACTGACTGGGCTGAAGATTATCCCGCAGTAGATTGCCATTGTTTTCTGCTGTATACTGGTTGCCAACCAAGGCTATAGAGCCCAATCTGTCATGCCATTTAACTCATAGCTGAACGGAGAAGAGATAGATTATATTACATTATTATATCAAGTTTAATTAGGGGAGATCAGTTTATTTCTTCATAACAATAAAAAACCGATTCCCCACTTGATGACCAGTAAAAGTCTTAATCAGGATTCCAACTATTATATTCAATCAGTCACTTAAGCACCATAAGGGATAAACGCTTGGGCGATCATGTCTCGAAAGAGACATGACTGACCTTGGCAGAAGATTATCCCGCAGTAGGTTGCCATTGCTTTCTGCGGTAGACTGGTTGCCAGCCAAGGCTATAGAACCCAATGTGTCCTATTATTTAACCCATAACTTGAGGGAAGAGACGATATTGAATATTGAGCATAATAATGTCTAACTGTATACGAATATTCTAAAGTTAATGAAAGGGTTTTAAATATTTAATAACAAATTTTAAGTACTTTTTTGTTTTTAGATTTCTAAATAAAAATGTAAAAATGGTGAAAATTTTAAATATATGGGAAGATAATGAAAAAAATAAATAATCCCCTCAAAAAAAAAAAAAATAATGTCCCGTCCAGAAACAATTTTAAAGATTTCTCGTATTTATTCTAATTTTTTGTATTTGAATATCATTGATAATATTACAACACCCCCACAAATCTAAGGTATTTTCATATATATCTTAAGAAAAGGTTAGATATTTACATAGACTGAAAGCATAGGATAGATAGATAGATAGATAGATAGATAGATAGATATGAACAGACTGAGATAGATAGATAGATAGATAGATAGATAGATATGAACAGGCTGATATATATATATATATATATATATATATATAGATAGATAGATAGATAATGAACAGACTGAGATATATATATATATATATATATATATATATATATATAGAGAGAGAGAGAGAGAGAGAGAGACAGACAGACAGACAGAAAGTTAGGTAGGTAGGTAGGGAGGTAGGTAGGTAGGTAGGGAGGTAGGTAGGTAGGTAGGTCGGAAGGAAGGAAGGAAGGAAGGAAAGGAAAGGAAAGTACTTAATCGAAAGTGATGAAGGTACATTTTGTTAAATTCTTACTGTTATGGATATTACTTCGGATCTTACATTTAACTGCTGAATATATATTTTAGGATGTTATAAACCCGGATGAAAATGTTTACAGTTCTTAACGAGGCTCTAACTTATATTAAACTTCCGGTTATGTTTTCTAGAAGTTCCTGTTCTGCGTTCGAAAAAACGTTGGAGAATCAGTTAATATAAAATTGAATATACCGAAAAGATTGCTTAATCGGCTGATTTTTAATGAAAATATTTAAAAGCTCTCCATTATATATGTATTGAGCAATTTTAATGCAACTATGTACTGGTCTAATTTAATTCTAACCAATAACTTTTTAATAATTATATAAACATGATTCGAATATAAACATTATTCGAATCACCCTGAATTTATCTGCCTGAATTTAGGGTGATTCGAACGAGTTCACCTTTGTTTCCTTGTCTTGCAAAGTAATAATAACAACAACAACAAAAAAAAAAGAACCAACCTATTTTCATTTGGCAATAAATAATAAAAATAGTATGAAATACATCATTCTTTAAAAAAAATAATTCTTTGGCCACCCCCGTGTTTAAAAAAAAATGATGTATTTCATACTAATTTTATTATTTATAGCCAAGTGAATAATTGTAAATAAAAATAGAAAGTTTCTTTTGTTAATATTGTACAATAACATGTGCATCAAATCTAAACTTATTTATAAATGGAACTTTGTCTGTATGTGTGTGTCTACGTGTGTCTGTCTGTGTGTGTGTGTCCATTATCTATAGACTCCTAAACAGCTGAACCGATTTTCTTGAAAAAAATCGTTGTACTATCGTTGTACTATAAGCGTCTGCGAGTGTTCTTAGCTAGGTTTTGTGTCGAGGTACCCCCGATAAATCTCGAAAATCGAAAAAATCGGGTTATAGAAGGAGTGGTCCAATTTTAATGAAATTTGATACTCATAGACAAAGACATAAGAAACGATATTCAGAAGTTTCAAGGTTGCAGTTCTTACAATAGTCCAGAAAATCGATAATATATATGTATAAAAGGCAAGATGTTTGTGTGTGTGTCTGTTTATCTACCTGTATGTCTGTATTTTTTCAGCCCATTTATTTTTTTAGTTTCTGCTTCGTGTTTGGCTCTAAGTAGATATAATTGTAGTTCTTAGTCTCAGCCATGATACCATTTACTCAGAGGACTTATTTAGCCTTCAAAACTCAGTTTACGGCGAAAAAACTTATTTGATATCGATACCAGGAAATGAAAATTTGACTTACATCTATTCATTTTTCTTTCAGTCTACGGTTTCTGTTCAACTGGAAACTACTATTGCTTTTTAGTCTTTCGTGCCAACGTCCAAAGAGTCTGAGCTCCAGGACCATGGATTAGTTTTAAAGCTTTCATTACACCCGAGCAACGCCGGGCTTTACTGCAAGTGAATTTATAAATATTTAATAAGTAACGATATTGCCGTTTCATCAATGAAATAATGAAGAAAATTTAGGGTGATTTGAACGAGTTCACCTATTGTTTTCTTGCCTTGCAAAGTAATAATAACTAAAAGAAATTCTATTTTTATTTGGCAATAAATACTAAAAATAGTATGAAATACATAATTCCTTAAAAAAACTGGGGTGGCCTAATAATTATGGCCGGTAGTATATATATATATATATATATATATATATATATATATATATATTGAATTTTGCATTTGAATATCAATGAAAGCATTATAACACTCCCGAAAATGTAAGACATATTTTCATGTATATCTTAGAAAAGAGGTAGATATTTAAATAGTATAGCAGTTGTACATCGCACAGTTTCCGATAATTAGACGATCTAATTGTGATGCATAGACAATTTATACGTTAGACGGCAGGGCCAGTGCAACGATCGCATTCCTGCCCCATTCCATAATACAGTCCCCTACCCGAATCTATGATACTAGAACCCAATTCTACTCCATCACAATTTTCATTAAATATTATTCGCAGAAAAACAAATTTTATTTTAAACTGTGCAATAATAGATCATCTACATATATATATAAAAGGCAAGATGTTTGTCTGTCTATCTCTCTGTCTGTCTGCTCCTCATACAAAACCCACAATTTTTATCTGATTCTCACCAAACGTCAAACCAATATTCTTTAGCCTTCTGGTCAGCTACTTATTTTTTTTCCGATTTCCCCCCGATATCGGAAATCGACACACCGATATCGGATCAGGTCTTATCAAGATCAGGTTTTCAGCCCTTTTGTCATGGTTCTTGCTGCAGAATTTGCTCTAACTTGGTAAATTTATAGTTTTTAGGCTCAAGCATTAATAGATCTTCCCACACGACTCATCTTCGCCGATATCGGAAATCGATACTTCCGATATTCTATCGAAGCTGATCAATAACCGATATTCAGCCAACAATATGGCTCATTTTCTACAAGTTTACTCCCGATGTGTACTATAAGTTGTCATGGACTTACTTAGGTTAGTTTATCCTTGGATGATTTATTTGACTCTGATACTGAAAATCGATACCCCGATATCCTATCGGGTCTGATCAAAATCAAGTTTTCAGCCATTTTATTTTGATTTTTGCTTCGGGTTTCGCTCAAAGTTCGCATAATTGTAGTTCTTAGTCTCAACCATGATGCTATTTACTCAGAGGACTTATTTAGCCTTCAAAATTCAGTTTGCGACGGAAAACCTATTTGACATCGATACCAGGAAATCAAAATTCGACATACATCCGTTCATTTTTCTTTCATTCTACGGTTTCGCTTTGACTGGAAACAACTATTGCTTTTTAGTCTTTCTTGACAACGTTCAAAGAACATGAACTCGAGGACCATGAATTTGTTTTAAAGCTTTCATTACGCCCGAGCAACGCCGGGCTATTGTGCTAGTATAGGAATGAAAGGCCGGCAACGTTTTGTCTGTGGGATAAAGCGTGCAGGCTGAAGATAAATTAATCTCCCACAAAGCTGCGTAAACACTTTTGAAATCTGTCGAAATTAATCAGTGGGGATTGGAAAGTACCAGCCCAGATATGACAGCATTACTCGATTCTTGGCCTGGTTTGACTTTTATATAGACAGACCATGGCTTCTGCTCTACTTAGCTCACTGATGACCCCGCCACAAGAATTTACTCGTGCAACAATACCGGTGACAAGGCCCCACTCTTTCACACTTAATTCAACTAAATGCAGGCGACAATCCTACTCCTTCAGCTTCTTTTCTCGCACTTCCCACTGTGGAGCTCCCTTCCATGTAATTGCTTTCCTGACGATTATAACCTCCAGGAATTTAAATGCAATGTCAATTCCCATCTCTTATCCACTTGACTTCAGTCCTTTCTACATTACCCCGTGTAACTTTTCTCACTATCTTCGCAACTGTCTTCACTCCTCTTTCACCCTCTGTAGCTGGTTCGTCTTCCTCTTTAATCTCCTCCTGGCTAAAACTTTGACTCTCTTACGTAGCCCCCTGCACATCAGTGGTGACACCGCCTTGCTTGGGGTGAAAAACAGGAGTAAGGTATTTTTGGGGACGATAAAAGAAGGGACTATTTTCCCAGGGTCTTCATCACAATAATTGAGGTTTGGGCAGCATCAACCTGGATATGGCAGCGATACTCCACTTTTAGTTTGGTCTGATTCTTATAAAGTAACATGTGCTAGTTTGTTTTTTAATCGTCTCACCCCGAGCAAGGCGGTAACGCCACTGATGTTCAGGGGTCTACATAAGAGTAAATGATTACATAGAAGAGAGTAAAAAGAAAGACGAACCAGTCAGAAAGGAGCAAGAGAAAGATGGGAATACAGGTGTGATGACAGTTGCAGAGGTGGAGAGAAAGGAAAAGATATACAGGGTGGTGTAGAAAGAACTGGAGTCAAGTGGGTAAGAGATGGGTATTGACATTGCATTTAAATTCCTGGAGGTTGTAGCCGTCAGGAAAGCAAGAATATGGAAGAGAGTTCCACAGGCGAGAAGTGGATAACGTCACTAAAGCATAGGGGGCTACATAAACGTAAAAAGATTAGATAGGAGGAGAGTAAAGAGAAAGACGAACCAGTTAGAATGGAGCAAGAGAAGGATGGGAATACAGGTGTGATGACAGCTGCAAAGATGGAGAGAAAGGAAAAGAAATACAGGGTGATGTAGAAAGAACTAGAATCAAGTGGTTAAGAGATGGGTATTGACATTGCATTTAAATTCCTGGAGATCAGCAGCAAGATGATGTTTGTCCGCCACGCCGGTTTTGTTACTGATGCGGTAGTAAATTGTGGTTTCATCTGCGTAGATGCCTACTTGGCTCTTGATCTCGTCTGCGAGATCACTTATGAAAATAAGGAAGAGCGTCGGGCCTAGAATAGAGCCCTGATTGGCACCAGCGTTTGTAGAGTAGGATGTGGAGGCATGCCCATTCAAGACGATTATTCATTATGCGGTTATTTAGAAAAGTTTGGATCAGATCAAGCAAGCGTCCGGTAATACCGTAACCCAGTAGCTTGCATAGAAAGCCACCGTGCCAAACGATGTCAAAAGTCTTGGAGATGTCCAGAGCAACAACACGAACTTCGTCGGACTCCTCAAGAGCCTGAAACATGTATTCCGTAATGATCGTTAGCATGTCGGCCGTGGACCTGGCAAAGCGGAACTGGGGTAATTCAAACGACTCCTGTTGGATAGTTAAAGTCGTGCATTCAAAGCTCAAGTAAATATTTAATGGTGGTCCCGCTCATCAATATTTTGTTCCTATTTTTCTATTTTATTTATTTCATTATTTTCATTTTTATTATGTTCGTAGGTCATTTGTACTGTTTCGTCAATGGATATTGTTTATTTTAAGAAATAGCAGCAATTACTGAAAATAAACCATCTGAAACAATATTTTGTCCGATTCGCCTTGTGATTTCGTTTCGTTTTAATCATGAGTTTATTTCACATTCCACCCACGTCTTTTGAACAGGTGAAGAGGCTCATTCCTTGTTCCCTGTTTAGGATGTGGTTTCCGGCTTTCTTTTTTCCAATCTTCTTACTCTTTTCTTTTTTTTTTTCTCAATTGGAGTAGATAGACTAAACTATCACCCGGTTCACACTCCACCCACGTCTATTGAACAGGTGAAGAGGCTCATCCTTTGTTTCCTGATTAGGACGTTGTTTCCGGTTTTCTCTTTTCCAATCATTTTACTCTTTTTTTTCAATTGGAGTAGATAGACTAAATTATCGCCCGGTTCACAATCCATCAACGTCTATTGAACAGGTGAAGAGGCTCATCCTTTGTTCCCTGTTTAGGATGTGGTTTTCGGCTTTCTCTTTTCCAATCTTTTTACTCTTAAGTAGCCCCCTGCGCATCAGTGGCGTTACCGCCTTGCTTGGGGATTAAAAAAAAATTTACAATGTATATTATTTTGATGTGTGGGCGCATCGGTAGTACAAAATAAACAACAACAAAAAAGACGTTTTTATAATCTTGTTTTATCTTCTACCTTTTTTTTTTTGGCGGTCGTCTTTTTCTCTCTGCGACTGTCACAACGACGACAATTGCCTTCGTGGTTGTGCGAGCCTCAAGAACGACAAGACGCAGAAGCTGAGTGACCCGAAACGGAGGTCACGTCGACCCGGATTTTCTTTTCGCATCCCAGGGTTGCCGATGCAGTGAACATTGAAATGCATAATTGCGCAGGACGAATATATGCTGCACAGGCGTGAAAACAAATGGTGTGATTTTTTTTTCTTCTGCAGAATGGAAGAAATTTAATAGTAATATCTTAATTCCATTTTGGTTTTGTTGTGAGAGCATTGGCAAATCGATGCGTCGGGATTTATGCAAGACGAATTAAAGAAACTAATGCTTGGGAAAATATTGCTGCCAATATACGAAAACTGAAAGTGTCTTTGCACATCCCATGCATATATATCGGTTTTAATTTTGGTTTAGTTGTGGCAGATAGCTTCGGGTCGGTGTCAGCCTCGGCTCGTGTGTTTTATTCTAAAAACTAGCATTGTAGCCCGGCGTTGCTCGGGTGTAATGAAAGCTTTAAAACTAATCTATGGTCCTGGAGCTCAGATTCTTTGGACGTTGGCACAAAAGACTAAAAAGCAATAATTGTTTCCAGTTAAAGCTAAACCGTAGACTGAAAGAAAAACGAATGGATGTAAGTCAAATTTTGATTTCCTGGTATCGATATCAAATAAGTTTTTTCGTCGTGAACTGAATTTTGAAAGCTAAATAAGTCCTCTGAGTAAATGGTATCATGGCTGAGACGAAGAACTACAATTATACCTACTTAGGGCCAAACTCGAAGCAAAAACTAAAATAAAAGGGCTGAAAAAAATACAGACATACAGGTAGATAAATAGACACACACACAAACATCTTGCCTTTTATATATATATATATATATATATATATATATATATATATATATATATATATTATCGGATTTCTGGACTATTGTAAGAACTGCAACCGTGAAACTTCTAAATATTGTTTCTTATGTCTTTGTTTATGAGTGTATGAAATTTGATTAAAATTGGACCACTCCTACTATAACCCAATTTTTTCGATTATCGATTTTCGATATTTATCGGGGATACCTCGACACAAAACCTACCTAAGAATACACTCAGACGCTTATAGTACAACTGTGCAAATGTTCAAGAAAATTGGGTCAGCCGTTTCGGATTCTATAGGTAACGGACACACACACATATACCCACACAGACAAAGCTTCATTTATAAATAATTTTAGATAATATGTATAATATGTAAGACAGTGGTTCCTAACATTTTGGCACTCGCGACCCCTTACTTAAAAGTTTGACACCCATGCGACCCCCTACTTAGGGCTTACTCTCAGCAGCTTAATTTTATTTTTATTTTCTGTGAAAGACAAGGAAAGAAACATCTAAAAAAATATTTTAAAATTCTGTAATTATTTATTACCAAATTAAAGCACATTGGTCCAACCTGAATTCATAAAAAGAACATATATTTCCAAAAATAATATTATGATAGATTTAAAAACCTATCCAACCCAGCTAGTGAGATGCCTGATGTTGTATTTCAGCAGCAAGCTTTGAAATTTGTGGCCAAGTGTTTGTTAGAGCCAGTCTCATGTCATCTCCAACATACAGTCTGTTTGTATTCTTTGTTTTTATATTGACAAGAGTGGAACATCTTGCCTCACACAAGTAGGTTGAAGCAAATAGAACAAGGAGATGTAAGGCTATCATGCTGACATTGGAGTATTACTGATACATAGCGTGCCAGAACTGAGTCACGGATTTCACCTTGAAGAGATCACGAGCTGAAAAGTCGTTCCTCAGATCCAGAAATTCAGCGCCCAGCTGCCAGTGCTTCGCGATCCCCCTGCCAAGGCTTCGTGACCTCCTGGTGGGGCAAAACCCACTGGTTGGGAACTTCTGCTGTAAAAAATGCAGAAGTAAAAATTCGGTTCAGTCGTGGCTTGAAAATAATTCTTTGGCCAGATCGTTACCCACGAAATAAAACCATGAGCCCATTGTAGTAATAAGAATATTTTTCTCGGTCGTAAATAGATAATTTAACACTACTGTAGATAATTATAGCAAAGATTCAAATCAGTTGGGTAGTACTCTTGAGAAAGGTATGAATCCACCCCTTCTCCCCTCATCTATGGGTTAATTAGTTGGACTTGTATCATTAAACTATTATTGTTGCCAAATTATATTTCTATAATCTGAAAATATTCTCTGACTTCAAATAACCCACCGTAGAAAACAAGACCCGTCATGCCACGTACGTTTTAGCGAACCATACTTCATGTTCTATTATTGAGATGTCAGTTCCTCTCAAACAGCTTCTTCCTATGAACATTTGCTTTGTGGAAGCAACTCCCAAGATGATGCTTTCTCGATCACTACAATCTTAACCTTTTCAAGTCTAGGATTAATCGCTATCATTTCTTCTTCTTCTTCTTCTTCTTCTTCTTCTTTGTGCCGTGTCCCTTTAGGACGTAGTCGATCATGACCCTTCACCTCTTTCTGTTCCGTGATACTTTTAATACCTTTTATCCTTTTATTTCTCCCAATCCTTGCTCTGCTATCCATTTGTCTAAATACACCAAGCATGTCACGTGCTGTTTTACGCTGTCACTCTTTCCTTTTGTCCACCTTGTGAGTATCAGATTTTCCAAGCCTTTCATCCTTCTTATATCCCCCAAAAACATCAACTTCCTCTTACTCATTTCTTTTTCGTTTCCACAAGTTCAGTCCATAGTATCCTCAACATCCTTCTGTAGAACCACTTATCTGTTGCTTTGAGTCTTTTCTTCATCTTTGAAGGAATTGTGCAACATTCCCTGCCATATCAAGTCAAGATTGATTTTTAAAAATTCAAAAATTGTTATCATCTATCTTTTTTCATTCTAATTCTTTTATTGTCTTCTCTACTTTTTTTTATAATCATATCTCCCCAAGCAAGGTAACTGTTTTGCAAGGGGTTACATAGGAAGAAAGTTATGAAAAAGAGTAACAGGTTAAAGGGGCTGTCAGGAAGTTGGTAAGAGAAGGATGAGTATACTGATGAGAGTGGAGTGGACAGAGAAAGAAGCATCAGAGAGAGGATGCAGGTTAGTGAGATAGGAGATGACTATTGATTTTACATTTAAATTCTTGGAGATTGTAGCTGTCGGGAAAGCAAGTAAATGGAAGGGAATTCCACAGGCAGGAAGTACGAGAAAAGAATCTGCTGGAGTAAAATTTTCATTTACAGTTTATTGGTTTCACAGTAAAAGGATGGGACCTAGTTGCTAATTTTGTGGCTCGAGTAAATTTATATATATATAGGAGGCACCAGTGAGCTAAGTTCGTCGGAGCAAAAGCCGTGAAAGTATTTGTAGAAGAGACACAGGGAAGCCACATTGCGCCAGTGAGAAAGTGAGTGCATCTGAGCTGCCAAGTCGGGATCTATCACATTACAGATTCTCCGTTGGATTTTGTCAAGGACACCCAGGTGGATATTACTTAATAATATATTCGTTATTTCCTTTCACACTCAGCAAATTCAGTCGTGTTTCTTGCTTTATTTTCTTACTTGGGCGGAAATGATTAAACAATTATTGAATATTAGTTGCCATCCCATTTTTGTTGCCATTGCTATGTCAGAAGACAAACTTTTACGCTTTTTGTTCGGTTCGTTTTACTATTTAAGATACTAAAGGCAACCTCTCCTGCCTCCCATAAGCATGGACCAAGTGATTCTCCCTGAGTGCAATACACTGCGCCTCCTCGGCCTTACCCTCTCTTCTGATCTCAAATGGAACCGTAACATCGAATCCATAGCTAAATCCACTGCTAAGAAGGTTGGGTCACTGTGTCGATCCAGGACGTTCTTTCCGCCTGAATCCATCCTGCATATACAGAAGTCTACTATTCGACCCTGCATGGAGTACTGCTGCCATTTATAGTCAGGCGCCCCTGCCGCTCACCTCAGTGTTCTCGACAGGCTCCAAAGGAGAGTTAGTAAAGTGATAGGTGCTGACTTGGCGGCTCGACTACAGCCACTTCCCCACCGACGAGATGTGGCCTCCCTTTGTCTGTTCTTTCAGTATTTTCATGGCTTCTGCTCAGATGAACTTAAGTCACTGGTGCCTCCTCAACAGGTGTTTACTCGTGCAACCAGAATGGCAACTGGGTCCCACCCATTCACAGTTCGGTTAGCCAAATGCAGACGACAATTCTACTACTGCAGCTTCTTCTCTCGCACTTCCCGCATGTGGAACTCGCACCCATATTCTTGCTTTCCTGACAGCTACAACCTCCAGAAATTTAAATGCAATGTCAATACTCATCTACTAACCACTTGACTCTAGCCCTTCCCCCACCCCGTAATTCCTTCCCTTTCTCTCCCCCTTGCAACTGTCATCACACCTGCATTTTCATCTTTCTATTGCTTCTTTCTAATTGGTTTATAATCCTCTTCTCCCTCCTCTAATTAATTTTCTTTCAGTTATGTAGCCCCCGCACATCAGTGGCATTTACGCCTTGCCCGGGGTGAAATGATGGGGACCAACATTATAGCAACTATCGCTATTTATTAGGTCAAAAGTGAACACTGTATAACCCAGTTTGGATCAAACACATGACCTACCAATATAAGTCTACTTGAATATCTTCCTCATCAATAAGTTGGTACGTTAATCACTCGTGAACAATACACTGAACTTTAATATCTCATTATAATCGTAGCCAGTAAGAAATAATCTGCATGATTTGATCGCCAAACCTCAGTCTATCGCCGGTCCCTGTGACAAGGTGAACTCTTCAATGTACAAGAGTTCGCTCCCTTGTATTAGTTATCTTGATATGCATCCAGTATGGCTGAATAAACAAAGTAAATCTCAACTCGTGTCCTTATTAAATAATTTATGTTCAACTCACTGTAAAACATTACAGTCCCTCAGATATTGGTGTAAGCATAAATAGATATGAACGTTGTGTTGTTAATGAGAATGAATCGTTATATTGATTAGATATTTCCACAAACTAAATTCGGGGTCAAGTCAATGCAGATCAGACTACAGACACGCAATTCAGAAACTTGATTAATCAATTTGTCATTTTTTTTCGACAGTCTGAGGTCAGAGTATCAGTATTTTGATAATAGTGTCTAAAATAGCATAAAGCAAGAACAGCAAATCCACCTATTGGCAGGCATAAAATTATATAATTCAACGGATATCAAAATGAACAGAATCCCTGCCCACAATATACTCTTCATATCCATATATATATATATATATATATATATATATATATATATATATATATATAGGTATAATTGTCAGTCCGTAAAACGGTGAGGATAATCCAACAAGATTTCCTTAATATAAATTATTAATAGGTAAATCCATATAGAGAGCTCGATGGGTGTTAACCAGAGCGATATGAAGTTTATAAAGGAAAACTCAACACGTCATATTAGTTATAAACTATAGTTCATTTCAATGAGCTTAATTAGCTCATATCATCAGACTCTTTTGAAATATTTCCTCCATCTGGCGTTCTTTCCGGCAGAAATTTTATGCCAGATGGAAGAAATATTGTAAAAGGGTCTGATGATATGAGCTAATGAAGCTCAGTGAAATAAACTATAGTTTATAACTAATATGACGTGTTGAGTTTTCCTTTATAAACTATATATATATATATATATATATAAACTTATTTATAAATTGAAATTTGTCTCTGTGTGTGTGTATGTGCCTGTGTGTGTGTGTGTGTGTCCGTTACCTATAGATTCCGAAACGGTTGAACCGATTTTCTTAAAAATTTACACACTTATACTACGAGCGTCTGCGAGTGTTCTTAGCTGGGTTTTGTGTCGAGGTACACTCGATAAATATCGAAAATCGATTATATATATATATATATATATACCTGTGTGTGTGTGTGTATTTGTACATATGTGTGTCTATCTCCCTTCACCGTTTCATATCTTAATCTAAACTTATTTATAAAGGGAACTTTGTGTGTGTGTGTGTGTATGTGTGTGTGTGTGTGTGTGTGTGTGTGTGTGTGTGTGTGTGTGTCCGTTACCTATAGACTCCAAAACGGCTGAACCGATTTTCTTGAAAATTTACACAGTTGTACTATAAGCGTCTGCGAGTGTTCTTAGCCTGGTTTTGTGTCGAGGTACCCCCGATAAATATTGAAAATCGATATTCGAAAAAATCATGTTATAGAAGGACTGGTCCGATTTTAATCAAATTTCATACATTCATAGACAAAGACATAAGAAACAATATTCAGAAGTTTCAAGATTCCAGTTCTTACAATAGAGCAGACAATCGATAGTATATATAAATATATAAAAGGCAAGATGGTTGTGTGTGTGTCTGCTTGTTTGCCTGTAAGTCTCTATTTTTTTCAGCCCTTTTATTTTAGTTTTGCTTCGGGTTTGGTTTTAAATAGGTATAATTGTAGTTCTTAGTCTCAGCCATGATACCATTTACTCAGAGGACTTATATAGCCTTCAAAATTCAGTTTACGACGAAAAAACTTATTTGATATCAATACCAGGAAATCAAAATTTGACTTACATCCATTCATTTTTCTTTTAGTCTACGGTTTCGCTTTAACTGGAAACAACTATTGCCCCTTAGTCTTTCGTACCAACGTCCAAAGAGTCTGAGCTCCAGGACCATGGATTAGTTTTAAAGCTTTCATTGCACCCGAGCAACGCCGGGCTATACTGATAGTATTACTATATATGTACAAGTTTTGTTTCCATTTTCGATAAATAAGTTTAAAACATTTTGTCTTAATATTTCTACTCAACAGAATTATGGTATTATATACACATTATATACACGTTTATCTTAGTGAATACAGCAAAAATTGCATATTTACATCTGGTGATTCGTAATTAAAATTCTGATTTGAATATATTCTCCATTCAGTGTATCTATCACAAAATATGTTAACTTTATTTAAATTGTTTTTGAAATAAAAATTTCAATTTATTTTGTAAGTATAAACCTTCAGAAATTAGGTAGTTCTATGCATTTTTTCAGATAATATTTAAAACAAAATGCTCAAAAACTGATGTAATTATTGGCAGTAGTAATTATCAAATTAAACCACAGTTTTCATGCCGGGTGCAATATTGATTTACTTAAAACAAAAGCGAAAACCTAACCTTCCCTAACAGAACTAGACGACTGCAACAGTACAACATCAGAGAGTAACCTGTTTGAAATATTAACAGTAATATGAGTGAAAATTGCAAAAATCTGTCTCTTTTTTTTTTCAGTTTTTCAGGCAAATAGATTTGTCAAGTTCAGTAAGCGTTATTACTCTTTTCAGTGTAAGTGATTGAAATAATATGAAGCATCAACATCTTCATTAGGACATTATTTTTTTATTTACTACTGGTAGTATAGCCCGGCGTTGCTCGGGTGTAATGAAAGCTTTAAATCTATTCCATGGTCCTGGAGCTCGGACTCAGCCTAAAGAATATTTGAAATAATAAAATTATTGCGACAATTTAACAATCGCACCTAATATATATATATATATATATCTACTAGCAGTATAGCCCGGTGTTGCTCCGGTGTAATGAAAGCTTTAAAACTAATCCATGGCCCTGGAGCTCAGACTCTTTGGACGTTGACACGAAAAACTAAAAAGCAACAGTTGTTTCCAGTTAAAGCGAAACCGTAGACTGAAAGAAAAATGAATGGATGTAAGTCAAATTTTGATTTCCTGGTATCGATATCAAATAAGTTTTTTTCGTCGTAAACTGAATTTTGAAGGCTAAATAAGTCCTCTGAGTAAATGGTATCATGGCTGAGACTAAGAACTACAATTATATCTACTTAGAGCCAAACCCGAAGCAAAAACTAAAATAAAAGAGCTGAAAAAATACAAACATACAGGCAGATAAAAAGACACACACACAAACATCTTGCCTTTTATATATATTATCGATTTTCTGCGCTATTGTAAGAACTGCAACCTTAAAGCTTCTGAATATCGTTTCTTATGTCTTTGTCTATAAGTGTATCAACTTCGATTAAAATCAGACCACTTCTTCTATAACACGATTTTTTCGATTTTCGATATTTATCGGGGGTACCACAATACAACACCTAGCTAAGAACACTTGCAGATGCTTATAGTATAACTGTATAAAATTTCAAGAAAATCGATTCAGCCGTTTCGGAGTCTATAGTTAACGGACACACACACACACACAGATACACAAACACACATACACACGCACACAGACAAAGTTTTATTTATAAATAAGTTTAGATCATTAGAAAACGTAAACTTACACAGTTAAAAAAAAAACACTGAAGACTACACAAACACGTGTCGACTCTAATTAGAAGATTTGAAGTGATTATAAATAGTTTTGCTTTTTCTAATCAGTCAGTCAGTTAAGTGTAATATATTATACACGGTTGGGAGATCACGTTTCGAAAGACACATGGCTGTCTGTTTAGAAAACTTTCTGGAAGTAGATTGCCATTATTTTCTGCGGTAGACTGGTTGCCAACCAAGGCACTTTATGCCCAGCAGAAGCCTTAATTATGTTTCCAACTATTATATTCAGTCAGTCAGTTAAGTGCCATACGTGATACCCGCTTGGGCGATTATGTCTCGAAAGAGACATGACTGACTGGGCAGAAGATTTTCTATTCCTCTCTTTAAACTATAGCTGAAGGAAGAAGAGACGGAATGTATTAATAAGTAGTTATTAGTGGGGGATCAGCTTATTACTTAATAACTATAGAAAACTGATCCCCCACTTTTTGCCCAGTAGAAGCTTTACTTATGTTTCCAACTATTATCTTTCTTCAGTCAGTTAAGTGTCATACGTGATACACGCTTTGGGCGATCATGTCTCGAAGGAGACACGACTGACTGGGCAGAAGATTATCCCGCAGTAGGTTGCCATTGCTTTCTACGGTAGACTGGTTGCCAACCAAGGCTGTAGAACCCAACCTGTCTAATAGCTGGAGGGAAGAGACATTTCCAAAATGTATTTGCGCGTAAATGAATTAAACGAATTCAATTAGAATTCGAACTTGGCTCTCCGATTTCTCGTTCCAAGCCAATATCTATCTATCTATCTATCTATCTATCTATCTATCTATCTATCTATCCCAGTCTGTTAGTATCTATCTATCTATCTATCTATCTATCTATCTATTTTCTCTGAAACGCACATTTAATTAATATTTTTCAATAATCATATCGCCCCCATGCAAGGCATTTTACTGCCAATGTTTTGCAGGGGGAAAAGGAAAGTGATGAGAAAGACTGACTGGTTAGAGGGGATGTCAGGAAGTGGGTAAGAGAAGGATGAGAGTACTGATGAGTGTGGAGTGAACGGAGAAAGGAGCATGAAAGAGAGAGGATGCAGATTAGTGAGATAGGAGATGACTATTGACTTTACATTTAAATTCTTGGAGATTGTAGCTGTCGAGGAAGCAAGTAAATGGAAGGGAATTCCACAGGCGGGAAGTACGAGAAAAGAAGCTACTGGAGTAGAATTTGTGTTTACATTTTATTAGTCTCACAGTAAAAGGATGGGACCTAGTTGCTAGTCTTGTGGCTCTGGTAAATTTACAATAGAGGTCACCAGTGAGCTAAGTTCATCGGAGCAGAAACCATGAAAGTATTTGTAGAAAAGACATAGGGAAGCCACATTGCGCCGGTGAGAAAGTGACTATATCTGAGCTGCCTAGTCGGGATCTATCACATTACAGATACACCGTTGGATTTTGTCAAGGACACCTAGGTGGATAGCAGGAGCACCCGACCAGATATGGCAGCAGTATTCAATGCACGGGCGGATGCCAAGTCGGGATCTATCACATTACAGATACTCCGTTGGATTTTGTCAAGGACCCCTAGGTGGATAGCAGAAGCACCCGACCATATATGGCAGCAGCATTCAATGCACGGGCGGATGACAAGTCGGGATCTATCACATTACAGATACTTCGATGGATTTTGTCAAGGGCACCTAGGTGGATAGCAAGATCACCCAACCAGATATGGCAGCAGTATTCAATGCACTGGCGGATGGTAGGTTTGTATATGTGGAGGATTGTTTCAGGCGGAAAAAAACTTCCTGTCCCTACACTGTGAATTGACTTTCTTTGCAGCGGCTTTAGCAATGGATTCTATATAGTCATTCAACTTGAGGTCTGTTGTGGGAGTTAAGCCGAGGAGACGCAGTGTTTTCCTTTCAGGAAGACTAGCCTGATCCATGCTAATTGGTAGGGTAGGAACGATTGTCTGTGATGGTTAATAAATAGCAGCTTTGTTTTGGAAGCATTAAAATTCACGAACCATTTCTTACCCCAGTCAGCCACGGATCGGAGGTCCTTTTCAAGCTCGGCAGCAAGGTTTGCTTTGTCAGCCTCAGCAGATTTTTGATCGATGCGAGAGTAAACCGTAGTGACGTCAACGTATATACCTGCTTGGGATCTTATTACATCTGGGAGATTGTCAATGCAGATAAGGAAAAGCATAGGACCTAGAATAGAGCCTTGAGGGACACCTGCGTTCGTATGATAATATTGCGAGGCATATCCGTTCAATAGAAATAATAGTAATACTAATAGAAATATCAGCCGTTTCCTAATAAGGGAACACTCGTCATTTATTAACTAAGTAGCCAGTGCTGCCTTCATTCGAAATTAAGTAGATTTTTCACTTATAACAATTCTTCAAGAAAATACGTTTCTTAAGACCAGTAATTGTTATTGCTCTTTCCAGTATTGATGAGGGTTTTCTTCCTAATTTTTGTGTTATGTGTTTATGTGATATGGAAAATTAATATCTAGATTATGTCATTATTATTAATTTTTTTTTTGTAACATGCAATACCAATTTTAGTTATTACAAGTATTAAAAGTTCTGATGTGGTTTTTTAATCGTTTCACCCCAAGCAAATCGGGACCACCACTGATATGCAGGGGGCTACATAAAAATAGAGTTAAATTTTAACTAGTAGGAAAGCGAGGAAAAATACGAACCAATTACAGGAGGTGTCAGAGAAAAGGTAAGAGAATGATGGGACTACAGGTGCGATGATAATTGCGAAGATAGAGTGAGAAAGAAAAAGAACAAGATACACGTGGTGATGGGGAAAGGACTGGAGTCAAGTGGACCAGGGTTGGGAATTGGTGTGGTATTTAAATTCTTGGAGATTGTAGCCATCACGGAAGCAAGTATACGGAAGGGAGTTCTTTATGGAATTTGTCACAGTTCTTTAAAACTCTGTAGCGCTAGTTTCGAATAAGAATTGTCCTCGTTAAGAGATAAAGGGTTTCATTCGCTGGAAGAAATGTTTAATTTTGAATTTGAAAAAATGGTTACATGCAGTAGAATATACATGGCATGCATATCAGGTTATTTAAGTTCATGATTCGAGTTTTTAGGTTGGTGTTTTTTTCGTATCACCCCGAGCAAGGCGGTTACGCCACTGATGTGCAGAGGGCTACATAACAGTAAAAGGATTAGATAGGAGAGAGTGAAGAGAGTGAAGAGAAAGACGATCCAGTTAGAAAGGAGCAAGAGGAGCATGGGAATACAGGTGTGATGACAGTTGCAAAGGTGGAGAGAAAGGAAAGGATATACAGGGTGTTGAAGAAAAAAAACTAGAGTCAAGTGGTTAAGAGATGAGGATTGACATTGCATTTAAATTCCTGGAGGTTGTAGCCGTGACGAAAGCAAGAATATAGAAGAGAGTTCCACAGGCGAGAAGTGGATAACGTCACTAAAGCATAGGGGGCTACATAAACGTAAACAGATTAGATAGGAGGAGAGTAAAGAGAAAGACGAACCAGTTAGAAAGGAGCAAGAGAAGGGTGGGAATACAGGTGTGATGACAGTTGCAAAGCTGAAAAGAAAGAAAAGGATATATAGGGTGGTGAAGAAAAGTCAAATTCTTAAGAGATGAGTATTGGCATTGCATTTAAATTCCTGAAGGTTGTAGCCGTCAGGAAAACAAGAATATGGAAGCGAGTTCCACAGGCGGGAAATGCGAGAGAAGAAGCTGCAGGAATAGAATTGTCGTCTGCATTTGGTTAATCTAACTGTGAATGGGTGGGACCCAGTTGCCGATCTGGTTGCCCGAGTAAACACCTGTTGCAGAAGCACCAATGACTTACGTTCGTTGGAACAGAAGCCATAAGTGTATTTATAGAACAAATGACAACAAAAATGAGGACAATAGTCCGAATAATTTAAATACTGTAAATACTACCTCATTAGTAAACGTCGTACAAATGACAACAAAGATGAGGACAATAGTCCAAATAATGTAAATACTGTAAATACTACCCCATCTCAGAAATATAGATAAATAGAATGATCTATTATGAAACGTTGTACAGATGACAACAAAGATGAGGACAATAGTCCGAATAATGTAAATACTGTAACTACTACCACATCTCAGAAATATAGACAAATAGAATGATCTATTATTAAATGTCGTACAAATGGTAACAAAGATGAGGACAATAGTCCGAATAATATAAATACTGTAAATATTATCTCATCTCAGAAATATAAACAAATACTAGTTTCGGAGAGTTTCTCATAGATTATGGATAAAATATATGGCAGTTATGTAAACTAGTTGATTTAATGATTAGTTTTTATGGCTTATCAACCTTTTGCATGTTATCTAAAATTTTTGGATGGTAAAAATATTTTTGAGATAATACTGACTTACAAATAGACGTTCTACTGATTAACCCATAGCTAGGAGGAGAAGATATAGATTCTTTTTTTTTACCAAGGGTATTTGAACGTAAGTGAATATAACGAACTGCACTGGAATTTGAACTCAGCTCTTTGGTTTTTAACTCACAGTCATTATCTAATACACCAGTTGCCCTTCCAAGTCTAAAGCACCTGATATCGAGGTACTGATGAAGTTAGACATTAATCAACATCGATGATCATCATTTTTTTTTTAAAGTAGTATGTTCATAAGCTCAACACACCACCCGAACATCCAAGCTTACATCACCTGGTTTTCGAAAGGGATCACCCATCTAGGTATTTACCAGACTCGACGTTGCTTAACTTCTGGCCGTTATCTATCACACCAGTCGAACTTCCAAGCTTACAGTAGTAGATGTCAAGGTACTGACCAATGTAGACGTTGCTTAACTTCGGTGATCCTACGAGAACCAATGTTTTTTTTTAATGTTATATGACCATACACTACCAGAACATCCAAACTTTCAGCACCTGGTATTCCAAATCTGTCACCCATCTACGTCCTAACCATGCTCATCGTTACTTAACTTCGGTAATCATACGGCAACCATTGTTTCAAGAGAATGTAGCCAAAAGCCCATTAAACAATCCACATACAAAAGGTTAGAGCACCTGTTATTGCATGCAGTCACTCATCCAAGCTCAAAGTTGCCGAACTTTTGTGATTATATGAGAATAAATGTTTCATTTGATCTGGTTGTAATATCGATGTAAACTAGGCAGAATTATTTCGTTCCCCTTTAGTATCAACTGGCAGTATAGCCCGGCGTTGCTCGGGAGTAATGAAAGTTTTAAAACTAATCCATGGTCCTGGAGCTCAGACTCTTTGGGCGTTGGCACGAAACACTAAAAAGCAATAGTTGTTTCCAGTTAAAGCAAAACCGTAGACTGAAAGAAAAATGAATGGATGTAAGTCAAATTTTGATTTCCGGTATCGATGTCAAATAAGTTTTCTGTTGTAAACTGAATTTGGAAGGCTAAATAAGTCCTCTCAGTAAATAGTATCAAGGCTGAGATGAAAACTACAATTATACCTACTTAGAGCAAAACCGGAAGCAAAAACCAAAATAAAAGAGCTGAAAACCTGAATTTGATGATGAGCTGACCGAAAGCCTAAAGAATATTTGTGTGAAGTTTGGTGAGAATCGGATAAAAATTGTGGATTTGTATAAAGGACAGACAGACAGACAGACAGATAGACAGACAAACAGACAGATAGGAGTACACACGCGCAAATATCTTGCCTTTTACGAGGGTCATTCATTAAATAAGGTAGATTTTTTGGTATAAGGACTTCTTAGAGGATCATTCAATAAATAAGGTGAAATTTTCGGTATAAGGACATCTACGAGGGTCATTCAATAAATAAGGTAAATTTTTCAGTATAAGGACATCTACGAGGGTCATTCAATAAATAAGGTGAATTTTTCGGTATAAAGACTTCTACGAGGGTCATTCAATAAATAACACCCACAATCATCTTGCCTCTTACATGTATATATATTATCGATTTTCTACACTATTGTAAGAACTGAAACCTTGAAACTTCTGAATATCGTTTCTTATGTCTTTGTCTATGGGTGTCTCAAATTTGATTAAAATCGGGCCACTCCTTTTATAACCCGATTTTTTCGATTATCGATTTTCGATATTTATCCGGGGTACGTCGACACAAAACCTAGCTAAGAACACTCGCAGATGCTTATAGTACAACTGTGTAAATTTTCAAGAAAATTGGTTCAGCTGTTTCGGAGTCTATAGGTAACGGACACACACATACAAAGACAAAGTTCCATTAATAAATAGGTTTATATAGATATATTACGACGTCTTGAAGAAGGTTTTGTTTCTTCATTTCTTGAAACGCTATTTGTAACGCTGAAGGTAACAGAGAGACACACTATGATATTTTATAAAGCTGCTATGAGACGGAGAAAGAAATAGAATAGATAAAGAAGAAAATAAGTAAATCTTTTTGTCAGAAACATCGTAAAAAGTAGAATAAATGACGTTAAAACTGACCGAGGCGATTTGTGGCAATTACCGCACATTCGAAACAGTGATTGCGCGGAAGTAACTAGCAGCGCATGCGCAGTATAACGAGGCAAAAAAAAAAAGAAATCAAAGAAACAAACAAAAAAACAAAGAAACAAAAAAATCTTACAAAGAGATCATTTCGGTTATCCTACAAACAAACAAGATATTTATCCGTTTGAAAAGCTGATTGTTGCATTTTAAAAATCCAATTTTTTTTTAACCTTAACTTCATTTAAAATAATTCCACTGTTTGCGTCAATAAAATTTTACCATCAACCGTTGAACACTGGGTAAAGAAAATGATTTTTCTTTCTCTCATGCGTTATCGATTTTTTTTCTATGGCGATCACTTGAAATTATCTTATCATCTGACGGAAACCTTTAGGGGAAAAATCGATTTATTTTCCTTTTCCGTTGTTTTTTTTTCTTTTACTGTCGGTTGTTAATTGTCTTTTCTTTTACTGTTGTTTGAGGCGAGCTGAGTACTGCTGAGATTTTTATAGACTGTTTGCAAGTATGTATTGTTTTATGTCTGTTTTGTTCTTGCTGTTTGCACTGGGAAAATATGAATACACAAATAAAAGAAAATTAATTCAGAGCAATAGATTTTCTCTTCGATTTGTTTAAAAATATTCAATAATGGCACACAGCAAACAATTCTTTTCTCGGAACGTTCCGTCTGTAGATTAAAATTTACATCTTACTATATTAATGTAAATCAATTTTCGCAAGCAGAGTCTTTTTTTTTATTTTATTATTGAATGTTCATGAAAATCTGTAAAATTGTATTCACGAGAAAGAAAGAAAGAAAGAAAGAAAGAAAGAAAGAAGAAAGAAACGAAAGAACGGAGGAAAAACGAGAAAGAAAGAAAGAAAGAATAAGAAAGAAAGAGAAAGAATGAGAAATTAAAGAAAACTAAAATAAAGAAAAAACTTCAGGAAACAAAGAATAACGAGAAAAGAAAAGTTTAAAAAAATTAAGATTAATTCAGAAAAGAAAGAAGGAAAAATAAAGAAAGAATAAAAAATTAGACAATGACAGAAACTTTAAAAAAAGAAAGAAAAGAAAAAAGAAAAAATTAAAAAAAATTAGAGATAAATAATTAATTAAAAATAAAAAGGAAAGAAAGGATTAACTAGAGGGACAATTAGAAAGAAAGAAAGAAAGAAAGAAAGAAAGAAAGAAAGAAAGAAAAATATTAAAGAAAGAAATAAAGGAAGAAAAAAGAAGGCGAAATATTCAAGAAAGAAAGAAAGAAAGAAAGAAAGAAGAAAGAAACGAAAGAACGGAGGAAAAACGAGAAAGAAAGAAAGAAAGAATAAGAAAGAAAGAGAAAGAATGAGAAATTAAAGAAAACTAAAATAAAGAAAAAACTTCAGGAAACAAAGAATAACGAGAAAAGAAAAGTTTAAAAAAATTAAGATTAATTCAGAAAAGAAAGAAGGAAAAATAAAGAAAGAATAAAAAATTACACAATGACAGAAACTATAAAGAAAGAAAGAAAAGAAAAAAAGAAAAAATTTAAAAAAGTTAGAGATAAATAATTAATTAAAGAAAAAAAGGAAAGAAAGGATTAACTAGAGAGATAATTAGAAAGAAAGAAAGAAAGAAAGAAAGAAAGAAAGAAAGAAAAAAGAAAGAAACGAAAGAACGGAGGAAAAACGAGAAAGAAAGAAAGAAAGAAAGAAAGAAAGAAAGAAAAATAGAAAGAAGGAGAAATATTAAAGAAAGAAAGAAAAGAAAAAAAGAAAAAATTAAAAAAGTTAGAGATAAATAATTAATTAAAGAAAAAAAGGAAAGAAAGGATTAACTAGAGAGATAATTAGAAAGAAAGAAAGAAAGAAAGAAAGAAGAAAGAAACGAAAGAACGGAGGACAAACGAGAAAGAAAGAAAGAAATAAAGAAAAATAAAGAAAGAAACAAATGAAGAGACATAGGACAAATAAAAAAGAAAGAGAGAAAGTAAGAAAAAAAGTAATGGTTTCTCCAGTGTATTTGTTCTGGCAATTATTACAGTTAATAGAGTATATTCCTCGTTTTTCTTTCAGTATGGTTCACCCTGTACAAGTTTCGATGATCACTCGATATATAGGGCTAAGTTTATATCGTTTATATATGCATAGAAAGGAAAGATAACTGCTAACTCTAAACTTGATCAGATTAAAATTGAGATAATCGGGAAAACATCCTCTTCAGAGTCGGTTCCACGAGTCAATGGTTCGCGGGAAGAAGCTATTGAATTCGGAGGGAATGTGGGTGGCCTGCTAAAATGTATGCTGCATGGAGGGTCCTAGCCATAACAGACCTGGCGGTAGGCAGGAATAGAGACCGTCGGTGCATTTTCCGTGGAATTAGCCATAGAGCAGTGAAAGGTTGGCCACATCCAGTTAGTGTGAGAGATAGAGAGAGGTTGGATATGGAGGTTGGTAGGATCTCCTGTAGTTTCCTTTCAGTGTCTGCTAACTCTGTAATGTCTGCATATATAGCTAAGGTTGCAGCAGCCGATAACAAATCCAGGTGGAAGTACTATTTCTCTCAGGATTCCATCGATATTACAACCCTATTTATGTCTATGGACTGAAGTTTTGCTGTTTCTGTGCAAGTGGTTGCTCAGTTAATTGCCATACATGACAGACTCTTGGGCAATCATGTCTCAAAAGAGAGTTGACTGATTGGGCAGAAGATTATCCCGCAGTAGGTTGACATTGATTTCTGCAGTAGACTGGTTGCCAGCCAAGGCTATAGAACCTAATATGTTCTATTATTTAACCCATAACTGGAGGGAAGAGACGGATTAATACCTTTCCCAAGGGTATTTGAGCGTAAGTGAATGCAATGAATTCAAGTGGAATTCGAACTCGCCTTCCCGATTTGTCGTTCCGAATCGATATCCACTGCACCAAAGCGCACATCCCAGGTGAGATGACGCATCCTTTTCTTACACCATTTTCTATTTTTGTATATCTCCTGAACTGATAATTGATCAGGCAGAAGATTTTCCCACGGTAGGTTTCGATTACAGTCCGCTGTAGACTGGTTGCTATCCGAGGCTATAGAACCCAGTCTGTGCTGATATTTAACCTATAGTTCGAGGGAGAAGAGGCGGATTTGTACCTTTCCCAAGCGTATTTGGGAATGCAATAAATTCAACAGATATTCGAACTCGGCTCTTCAATTTCTCGTTCCGTGCTGATGTCCCCAACACCACAATGCACATCGAGCTCCAAGTATAAGTTTTGTATTATTCTAAAAGTTTTCCAAACTAATTAAGCTCACCTGGTGGTTCAAGTAGTTCTTTGCGACATAATTTATCAAACACTTTTGCATAATCTATAAAAATATTTATAGTTCCTTTTATATTTGGATTGTTCTTTCTGTTATCTGGTCCTGGGTATGACGGTAAACTGCATTCAGCAGCAAGGCCTCTGATTGGGAGGTTGTGACGAGCATGGAACCACCTTTTAATTGCTGTTGTTCCCAGGTCCATTCTAACCCGGAGTGGTGGCACCTGTTAGGGTCCACGCCATGGGTAAACAGTTAACTCCCAAACTGGGGTCAAAATACTATGAAAGTATAAAAATAGACTTATATATATATATATATAAATATATATATATATAAACATATATTTTTGAATGAAAAATATTACCAACAATACATTTTTAAGAAAAAATTATTACCATTACACATTTTTGAACAAAAAAAACATTATTGCCATCAAACATTTTTGAAGGAAAAAAATTTATTACCAGCAATACATTTTTGAATGCAAAATTAGAAGATATCTTAAGTTTTCTTAAATAAAATAAAAATAAAATTTTATTTTCACCAAAATCTGACTAAATCAATCTTACAGTAACCGAACATTAAAAACAGTATCTTTAAACTCTACCTTTTCGGCATTAAATAACCCAAAGAGGTGTTGATATGCCGTTAAACAAAACTCAAACTCACACTCTTTCTGTTATCATTCTGAGCCTAAATATTGCATTCCTTTTTTAAGTGTTTTTTAACGAAACCGGACTGTTCTTGTATTATTTTCGGTCCGAATCTTCTTTGCGGTCTATAAAAATTGCTGAACCCCTAATGTAAGGTTTTATAAAAGGACTAGCTGTATAGCCCGGCGTTGCTCGGGTTTAATGAAAGCTTTAAAACTAATCCATGGTCCTGAGCACAGGCTCAGCCTAAAGAATATTTGAAACACATAAAAAATTGCGCGACATTTTACCTATCGCACCTTATATATATATATATATATATATATATATATATATATATATATATACACTAGCAGTATAGCCCGGCATTGCTCGGGTGTAATGAAAGCTTTAAAACTAATCCATGGTCCTGAGCTCAGACTCAGCCTAAAGAATATTTGAAACAATAAAATAATTGCACGATATTTTACCTATCGCACCTTATATATATATATACTAGCAGTATAGCCCGGCGTTGCTTGGATGTAATGAAAGCGTTAAAACTAATCCATGGTCCTGGAGCTCAGACTCAGTCTAAATAATATTTGTGAAATTTAGTGAGAAACGTATAAAAATTGTGGATTTGTATAAAGAACATACAGACAGATAAACAGACACACACACAAACGTCTTGACTTTTATAAATATATATTATCAATTTTCTGCACTATTGTAAGAACTGCAACCTTGGAACTTCTGAATATCTTTTCTCATGTCTTTGTCTATGAGTGTATCAAATTTGATTAAAATCAGACCACTCCTTGTATAACCCGATTTTTTTTATTATCGATTTTCGATATTTATCGAGGGTACCTCGTCATAAAACCTAGCTAAGAACACTGGCAGACGCTTATAGTACAACTGTGTAAATTTTCAAGAAAATTCGGAATCTATAGTTAACGGACACACACACACACACACACACACACACACACACACATACACACACACACACACACACAGACAAATTTACCATTTATAAATAAGTTTAGATTCTGATCTTTTCACGAGGAATTTCAGCTGATCCTCTTTTTGCACACTCAGCTAAAATTGAAACTCTTCTTACTACGTCCGGTGTTTTTTCCAGTTCCTCATTTTTTTATTGTATCGTATTCTGAAACCCTAAAGACCCACAAACATATTTTGTTTAAGCTTCGGATCACATGTTTAGCATTAACAACAGGCAGAAGACTCTGTTGTCCGCAGCCGAAGTCTTTCATGATTGATCAATACTTCTGTGAAACTAGAGAAGTTGAAAATACTCTTCGTTCTGAGAAATTCGAAAGTAAATTTCGCGTCTTGGATAATTTTCAAGAAAGATGATTGACACTAATTAAACAAGCATCCGATTAACAAATCAAAAACATTGTCGAATTTAGAGCAACAATAACGTGAACTAATCACTTTTGTTTAAAAGAAAGAAAAAAAAGCAATTCTTCAAAACGAAGAAAAAATAAAACGAAGAATGACATAATTTGTCTCCGAATATACAGACATTATTAAATATAAAAAAAATAACTTATTTGTTCACAGATGAAGAATTATAGCCCCAGGAAATAGACAGAGATTTATAAAACAAGAATTGGTTGTTGTTTTTTAAACTTTTAATTTTAACAAAATTAATACAATTTTGACCATTGAACATAATGCAACAATGAAAACAACATTAGATTATTTGAAATTGTTATTGATGGACAGTGTAGTTAGGTACTGATACTTTAACATAGAAATATTAGCAATAATAGTAATACTATTATTATTACTACTACTACTAACAATAATATGCATTTTGTGATGAATACAGGTGATTCCACTATCCGAAGCTACTATAGATTCTATGAAAACTATTGTAAGTTCAAACAGACAAAAGACAAGTAAATAACAGTCGTTTATGAGAATTTTTTTTCACAGATGAGGTAGTATTTACAGTATTTACATTATTCGGACTATTGTCCTCATCTTTGTTGTTATTTGCATGACGCTTAATAATAGATCATTCTATTTGTCTATATTTCTGAGATGAGGTAGTATTTACAGTATTTACATTATTCGGATTATTGTCCTCATCTTTGTTGCCATTTGGACGACGTTTAATAATAGATCATTCTATTTGTCTATATTTCTGAGATGAGGTAGTATTTACAGTATTTACATTATTCGGATTATTGTCATCTTTGTTACAATTTGGACGACGTTTCGGCCGTTGTACGTTCCGGCATTCTTCAGATGCTAGAAATTACGAACCATCGTCTAAAATAGTCGGTTTAAGTACCAAATAATAGCATTCGAGGCGCAATGTTTGGCCAGGTCAGACTTGTTTTTTTCTTTGCGCTAATGAAGTTATTTGGGATTACGAAAGACTTTATGATAATTTAGTTTATCATTTTAATCCCGAGTACCTTTTTGGTTTTAGGTTTTTAATTTTTTTATGCCCACTTTTCTTTTTCAGTCTTTTATTTCAGTTTTTTTTCCTATTCGGCTTTGGCTGTCATATTTTTGTTTTCTTACGAGATGTTTGTTTCACATTTTTTAATTATTTCTTGTATTTAGCTTTTCTACTCGGCTTTGGCCGCCATATTTTGTTTACATTTTCTAAGTCTTACGAGATTATTGTATTTTATTTTATAGCTAATTTGTATAATTACTTCTATTTAATTTTTTATCTTTTGTTTGTAAATTTTGTGAGTTTTTTTTTAATCGTGTCACCCCAGGCAAGGCATTACATAGAGGAATTGGGTATGGGAAATGTCAGAAGGAGGGTGATAGACGACTTAGGATGTAGATAGGGAGAGCGTTGGAGAGGGTGTGTGAGAGTTAGTGTGTTAGGAGGTGTCTATTGACCTTACATTTAAACTCCTGGAGGTTGTAGCAGTCGGGGAAGCAAGCATGCGGTAGGGAATTCCACAGGCGGGAAGTGCGAGGAAAGAAGCTGTTGGAGAAGAGATTGCGTTTACATTTCATCGGTTTCAATGTAAAAGGGTGGGACCTAGTTGCCAATCTAGTATCTCGTGCAAATTATTTTCTTTTAATCTAACCCATAGTTTCTTTCTTTCAGCGAAAGTAACTTTATTTATATTACTTTCGTTATTTGATTTAATTTTTTTTTTTTTTTTTTTTTTTTTTTACCAGAGGTTAATTTTTTTTTACACGTTTTTCTATTAACCTTTCGGGATTTATTTTTTTGTTTTTTCTGCTTAAAATTTCTCTGGAATATTTGGCCCTATTTATTTTATTTTTAATTTTTTTTCATAGTATCTTAATTTTACGAAGCCTTTTTTTAAATTGTATTTTCGTTTTAAATTGATAGGTTATATTCTTGTCATCAACTTAGATTAAATATTATTTTCACTAGTTGCAATTTTTTTGGTTATTTTTGTTTTTTCTATGCTTTCAAAACTTTCTTTTGGCGCTTCAGTAACTTTGAAAAGTTTCTTTTCTTTAAAAAATTTTATTTTATTTAACGTCTAGATTTATTGTTTGGTAAGGTTTTCATTTATTATTCGTAAGTTAGTTTAAGTTTTCTGTTTTCGTTTAGTTTTGTATTTTACTGTCATTGTAACTCTAATTCGTTTGAAACCATTTTTCTTTGTAACCTTTCGAGGTTAATTTCTGTTTATTTGATTTTGGATTTTTTAAAAGAATTTTCGTGTTTTATTGTTCCTTATTATTTTTCCCACCTTTATAATTAGATTTTAATTTTGGACAAAGAATATAGCGGTGGCAAAAAAATTAAGTTCAAGTTGGAAGACAAATGTCGGTCATTCAGGAAAAAAATAAGTTTTGATTAAACAACAAAGGACCATCTGGATCAGTACGATGTGTCATATTCCCCGCTTATTAAAAAGAACAACAAACCAAATATGGCGGTCGAAAATGGCCAAAATATGCAGAGTTCAATGGACAATGACAAGAATACTATGAAGGCCTATGATAGCCAAAATAGATTAAAGAAAAAGCCGAGTGATTTGAAAGCGGAATACAGCCAAGAAACTCATGGAAAAATACCAGACTCGAAAACGAAGAATACTGAGGCCGGAGAATCGTCATGTTTCTTGGAAGTTCCCCCAAAATGCAAAATCAATATAGCTAAGTTCTTGAAGCAAACCAAGTGTTACGCCCACCTTGTGAAAAAAAGTGAACTCTTGGAAGATGCCCTCAGAATGAAAGAAAATTGAAAAAAGAATAGTGACAGTCTTCGTGGTGGACAATCTTTCATGCAAAAGTTGTCGCTCAACGAAAGACAAGTGATAAAATTACTGGAGTGAAGCCTCTAAGAATAGTCAGGGGAGCGGGCTCCTTCTTGTAGGGCGTGCTGCACTTGGCAAGTAAAACCTCATCACCAAGGATTTAGTAATACGAGCCGAATATAGTGGTGGGTATATGACCAAATAGCAGTGTATGAGGTCCCTCATTAGATTATAGGGAAACATCTAACTGCATCCCCCCCACATATATATATATATATGTATATATATCTTTGCACTACGGTCAAATTATGGATGCCTCCTGCGATGACCTGACCGGGGATGCTCGTTTGAGATTATAATAGACTGGGAAGCCTTCCTCATCATCCCCAACTGTTTTGATCTAGAGTGCCTCAGTTTGCCGGTCATTGTGCCCGGTCAGAAACCGAAGTGCTGGAGGTGTGGAGAAACTGGTCATCTATTCTCCTCCTGTCAAGAGAAGAAGTCAGGCCGGAGTCGACCAAACACCCCCTCTGGCTGCATCTTTGAAAGGGGAATAGCTGGTTGTTGACAAGGTTATCGGGAAGCGTCAAGAGGTGGGACATCGTTTCTTCCAAATTTGCAGGACTAAAAGCACAGTGAGAAGGGCGATATCCTGGCTTGGCAAACTGCTTCATTTGAGGTGTTGCTGGAATGGTTCAACCCAGTATATGAGGGAACAGAAATGATCAAGTTATTAAAGAAGAAATGAAACACACGCCACAAGTTAAATCTCATTCTTCCCAGTCCTCATCTAGAAAACGTACCCCTCTCAGTAGAGACCCCCTGTTCACTTAAAAAAATCTGGTTAGCAAGTCTGAATGCCCGGGGGCTGAGATCAGAGTCTCAAAGGGTGAGGCTCACTAACGATCTTCTACGACTCGGTGTAAATGTGTATTGTTCACAGGTAACCTGGTTTTTCGACTGGCGATTATTAAGGCGTTCAGTCTAGTGGGTTTGACCTCCATTCAGCTCGTTTTGATGGTCGCTCTGGAGGTGTTTCATGACTGTTGAAGTCTCTGAAGGCGACGTGTGCGCTTGTTGTCGCGAAATCGGCTGACAGGCTTTGTGTGCTAGATATTACCATAAAGGATAAGGCTTTGCGCCTCATTGGGGTTGAAGTCCTCAATGTCCATGGAGAGCATTCTGCCTTGTTACGGTAGATCGAGTCGTTCTTGAGGATATCTCGTCGGGTAGTCTTAGCAGAGGATTGGAATGCCGTCCTTGACTCCGAGAAAGATCACACAGAGGAAAGCTCGGGTACTAACAACCCGGATGTAAAACCATTTCGGTCATTTATCGATGGGAATACACTTATCGATAAATATTGGAATGAACACCGTTAGGAGGTACTGTGGACTTGGACTAATAGGAGCAACTCGGATTTGGTGATGCGGACTAGCTACACCGGCCGAGTTCTAGATAAGAGTCAGCGTGAAGATCTTAGGTTGTCCAAGTCTCCATTTGTGAGTTTAAACGAATCATAGACTCGTCCGATTCCGGCTAAACTTAGATGAGCCTGGAGTTAAATTTGCTGGCTACTGAAAATCGATCGCATCACTGTTTGATGGGCAAGATTTTCCGGGACCTGCTGTTACTAGCAGTACGGCGGGAACTGTCGGGGTCTTTGTTTGGGAATAAGTGGTGGACCTCCTTAAAATCGAAACATAGGCTGTTTGTTACTGTCTATTGTCGTTGGCTCAATGTAGCTTATTTAGCAGTCATCCCTTACACCACCTTAACACCTAGTAATAAGTATTAAATTTAAATAAAACGTAAAATTAATTTTAATCTTGACTTCTAAAATGTACTTTTTCTTTTATTAAATAAGTGAAGATACAGTAAATAACTAAACATTAAAATATATATTACATGTAAATTAAAATAATGAAATTATACAATTTCATAAAAATTCTATAATTTTAGATCCGGAGACATTAGTAAAGATATTATTTCCTGAAGCGTTTGTAGTAACCATTATTGTCGCCAGATCTTTCATGTTACGTCAAATAATGGAACGGAGACGAAAGCAACTGCATGAAATTATGTGAAAATTCAAAATAAACTGTTTAATTAGATTTAAATTATTCAAAGGCGAATTATTTCAACAAATGAAAAAGTAGTAAGTTTTCTTAAATATTTTTTATTAATACAAACATTATAAAATTATGAAAATGTTTCTACGGTGATCAGCGCTATGTATCTCTGTCGCGAGCATTCATGTGAAAACTGCAGACCGATCAGTTTTCTTAATAACATACCTATAAAAGTTGATGTTTTTTTTATCTCATTCACACTTGTTCACATACGCTTTCGTATGTAAACTTATTTATAAATGGAACTTTGTGTGTGTGTCTGTGTGTGTGTGTGTGTGTGTGTGTGTGCGTGTGTGTGTGTGTCCGTTACCTATAGACTCCGAAACGGCTGAACCGATTTTCTTGAAAACTTACACAGTTGTACTATAAGCGTCTGCGAGTCTTCTTAGCTAGGTTTTGTGCCGAGATAATCGAAAAAATCGTGTTATAGAAGGATTGGTCCGATTTTAATCAAATTTGATACACTCATAGACAAAAACATAAGAAACGATATTCAGGGGTTTCAAGGTTGCAGTTCTTACAATAGTGCAGAACATCGATAGATATAAAAGGCAAGATGTTTGTGTGTGTGTCTGTTTATCTGTCTGTATGTCTTTTATACAAATCCACAATTTTTATCCGATTCTCACAAATATTTTTTAAGCTTCTGGTCAGGTCATGGGCGACTTATTTTTTCCAATTTCTTTCCAATATTGGAACTCGATACCCCGATATATAATCCAGTCTGATCAAGATAAGGATTTCAGCCCATTTATCGTGGTTCTTGGTGCAGAATCTGCTCTAACTTGGTAAAATGATGGTTTTAGACTTAAACATCTTCTGAGACGACTCATTTTCTTCGATATTGGAAATCGTTACGATGGTGTCGATCTTTAACTGGAAATAACTATTGCTTTTTAGTCTTTTGTGCCAACGTCCAAAGAGTCTAAGCTCTACGACCATGGATTAGTTTTAAAGCTTTCATTACACCCGAGCAACGCCGAGCTATACTGCTAGTATATATATATATATATATATATATATATATATATATATATACTAGGTGAGATTTGTAAATTGTCGCAATTAATTTAATATTTCAAATATTCTTTAGGCTTAGTCTGAGGTCCAGGACCATGGATTAGTTTTAAAGCTTTCATTACACCCGAGCAACGCCGGGCTATACTATTATTATAACAATATATATGGACTATGATTAAGTGTCATGTTTCTTGAATGGTGTAACTTTTCGTAAATATACGGAAGCCTTCATTAAATTCAGTAATGCACGAGCATCAGGCTTGCTGAAGTCATATTTCCACTTCGCGAATGGTGTCAGTAACTGTCGCTACTTTAAAAAAAAAACATTTAAAACGAAAGCTCAATTCAGGACAAATTAAATTTTACATAGTAATTAGATAACAAAACTTTGCCTGTTTAAAGGAACGGCTTTCGTTGAACATAGTCCATGTGCTCACATATCAGACAAAGAAATAGTGTTAACATTACCCTTCATCGGAAAACGCTCACTGTGAAGCAGTACATACGGTAGGCAGATCCTACAGTGCTGATAGCAGACACGGTAAAGAAACTACAAGACTTCCTACAGAATTTAGCTGAAGAGAGTGACAAAAAAGAACTGCAAAAACCGAATGCATGGCCATCAGCAAAAAAAGCAACCCAAAATGCCAATTACAGGTGAGGGACACAAAAATTAAGCAGGTACAAAAATTTGATGACATAGGAAATGTTCTAACAGAAGACAGAAAGTGCAACACCGAGATCCGAAGGCGAATTGGCATGGCGAAGGAAGCATTCTAGAAGTTGAGTAAAGTATTAAGAAACAGGACATTTTCGCTAGAAACAAAGAAGAGAGTACTGGATTGCTACGTGTTGTCCGTTCTTCAATATGGCAGTGAATGCAGAACAATATCATCTAAGATGAAGGAAAAACTTGAAACAACTGAAATGTGGTTCTACAGAAGAATGCTGTGGATGTCATGGGTGGAGCATGTAAGCAATGATGAGGTTTTGAAAAGGATGGAAACGAAAAGGAAATTAATACTGAGCAACAGGAAAAGACAGCTAAAGATCCTGGGACATGCAATGAGGAAAGAGGGCTTGGAGAACCTGATACAAACAGCCCAGTTAGAAGGAAAAAAGAGACAGAGGAAAGCAGCGGATAACATATTTGAAGGGCCTGAGCAGGTGGATGACAGAACGAGGATTGGGTGGTGTTACAGGAGAAAGCGTGCAAAGAGCCACCAGAGATAGGGAGACATGGAAAGCCATGATCGCCTACGTCCTGAAAGGACAAGGCGCATAGAAGAAGAATATATATGCCAACTGTTTGTAAAAAATTATAATGTGGATGCAAAATGAGGGATCGATTCTATGTTATAATCAATATATAAACTGTTCCCTCGTTTTGTGGCCATGCTAGTTTCTATACATCTCTATTCTAGATTTATGGGCTTGAGTTAGTGGATGGCAGAGCGGGGTTTGGGTGGTGCAACAGGAGAAGGCGTGCTAAGAGACACCAGAGTTAGGCAGACATGGAGAGACACGATCGCCACGTTCTGAAAGAACAGGGCACATAGAAGATGATGATGATTATGATGATGATGAAGAAGAAGAAGAAGAAGAAGAAGAAGAAGAAGATAACGGCATTGATAAAATTACAGGCACAATAAAGGAAATACAAGACTATGTTGATTTACCGGAAGACCTAAGTAAATACATTTTCATAATGCTACTCTGATCAGTCAATTAAGTGCCATACGTGAAACACGCTTGTGCGATCATGTCTCGAAAGAGACATGACTGACTGGGCAGAAGATTATCTCGCAGTAGATTGACTGGTAGCCAGCCAAGGCTATAGAACCCAATCTGTCCTGTTATTTAACCCATAACTGGAGAGAAGAGACGGATTAATACTTTTCCCAAGGGTATTTGCGCGTAAGTGAATGCAAAGAATTCAACTTGAATTCGAACTCGGCTCCTGGATTTCTCGTTCCGAGCCGATATCCACAGCACCACTAAGAAAATAGAAATATATTTTTGTTGGAAGAATCTGTCTATATAGCCGCAGGTTAGCTAGTGCTGTTACTGTTTCTTGCTGGTTACACTTTATCTTTTTCTACAGGCAAACGTAACTCTGTATTTCAACTTGATCTTTCAAATACAGGCGGTCATAGTTCTGCTCGGAACATCGCTAGCATTTTTCAAATTTTTTACGAATAATTACCGCGCGTGGTACTGTTTTCTCTCTGGAGAGAGACGGACAATTATTGAAATATTTCTAAACGATCCCTTAGCATCGAATTCATCCCATAATGAATGGTAAAATATACGAACGCATAATCTGTGTAGATCCCATTCTGATTTCGTTTTGTTTGCATCCAAGGCTAGAGTTGAATTATTAATCAGCAAGCAGACGAATTAGAAATCCTCTTAATTCTGTATTTGTTGGCGTAAAATTGTCGAGCCACTTTTTGATCTGAATCTCCTAAAAGTGAGTTTCGCAGGCACGGCCTAGACGTCGAAGTTGAAAAGTTATTCTAACATATTATCTCACAGTTTGTTTTCGATTTTGTTTTGCTTCTTAATACCATAATATTTCAGCCGTTCTGTTCTCCAATATTAGGCTTACGGCCATATCACGTTGAATACACCGGTTCTCGCTCGATCACCGAAGTTAAGCAACGTTGAGCCTAGTCAGTGCTTAGATGGGTGACCGCTTGGGAATACCAGGTGCTGTAAGCGTTTAGTGACGGATGCGCGTTGTGGTGCAGTAGATATCGGCTCAGAAAGAGAGATCGGTGAGCCGAGTTCGAATTCCAGTTGAATACCCTGCATTCACATAAGCACTGGTACCCTTGCGAAAGGTATTAATCCGTCACTTCTTTCCAGTTATGGGTTAAATAACAAGGGTAGGACTTGGGGAACCTGCCATTAAAAAAAAACCCAATAAATCTTGATACTCGAAAAGAAAAAAGTATTACTAGACACAAAACTTATATAAAAAAAAAACAATAAATTGTTGAAAGAAAAAGGTATTACCAGCAATAAATGACCCGCCGAGGTTGATATGCCATAAAAACAAAACAATTGACCAAAAATCGACCATCCTACTCTCCGTATACAAAGAGACAGTGGTCCATTTTTCACGTCGACTTATCTTTCCAGATCCCCCCACCCACCAGATCTAAACTTATTTATAAGTGGAACTTTGTCAGTGTGTGTGTCCGTTACCTATAGACTCCGAAATCGCTGAATCGATTTTCTTGAAAATTTACACAGTTGTAATATAAGCGTCTGTTTTGCTAGGTTTTGTGACGAGGTAAATATCGAAAATCGATAATCGAAAAAATCGGGTTATACAAAGAGTGGTCCGATTTTAATCAAATTTGATACACTCATAGACAAAGACATAAGAAACGACATTCAGAAGTTTCAAGGTTGCAGTTCTTACAATAGTGCAGAAAATCGATTATATATATATATGTATATATATATATATATATATAAGGCAAGATGTTTGTGTGTGTGTCTGTTTATCTGCCTGTATGTCTGTATTTTTTCAGGCATTTTATTTTAGTTTTTGCTTCGGGTTTGGCTTTGAGTAGGTATACTTATAGTTCTTAGTCTCAGCCATGATAACATTTACTCAGAGGACTTATTTAGCCTTCAAAATTCAGTTTACGACGAAAAAACTTATTTGATATCGATAGCAGGAAATCAAAATTTGACTTACATCCATTCATTTTTCTTTCAGTCTACGGTTTCGTTTTAACTGGAAACAACTATTGATTTTTAGTCTTTCGTGACAATGTCCAAAGAGTCTGAGCTCCAGGACCATGGATTAGTTTTAAAGCTTTTATTACACCCGAGCAACGCCGGACTATACTGCTAGTATCTATATACATAAAAGGAAAGATGTTTGTCTGTCTCTGTGTCTCTGTCTGTCTATATGCCCTTTATACAAATCCACAATTTTATCCGATTCTCACCAAACTTCACACAAATAGTCATTACCGGTCAGGTCATGGGCTACTTACTTTTTTCGATTTCTCCCCTATATCAGAAATCGATACTCCGATATCTGATCAGGTCTGATCAAGATTAGGATTTCAGCCCTTTTATCATGGTTCTTGCTGCAGAATTTGCTCTAACTTGTTAAAATTATAGTTTTTAGTCTTAAACTTTAGTAGATCTTCCCAGACGACTCATTTTTCCCGATATCGGAAATCGATACCCCGATATTCTATCGAATCTGATCAAAAACCGATATTCAGCCATCAATATGGATCATTTTCTCTAATTTTACTCCCGATGGGTACGATAAGTTTTCATGGACTTACTTAGGGTAGTTCATCCTTGGTTGACTTATTTGACTCCGATATTGAAAATCGATAACCTAATATCTTCTAGGGTCAGATGAAAATCAAGTTTTCAGCCCTTTTATTTTGGCTTTTGCTTCGGGTTTGGCTCAAAGTAGGTATAATTGTAGTTCTTAGTCTCAGCCATGACACCATTTACTCAGAGCGTGTATTTAGCCTTCAAAATAAAATTTGCAACGGAAAACTTTTTTGACATCGAAACCGGAAATCAAAATTTGACTTACATCCATTCATTTTCATTCAATCTACGGTTTCGCTTTGACTGGAAACAACTATTGCTTTTTAGTCTTTCGTGCCAACGTCTAAAGAGTCTGAGCTCCAGGACCATGGATTAGTTTTAAAGCTTTCATTTCACCCGAACAACGCCGCGTTATACTGCTAGTTCGTACTATTTACATTCGGACTATTTTCTTTATCTTTGATGTTGATATCAGAAAGTTGTGGCCGTTGAGCCACTTCCGGACTTCATCAGTTGTATACCGATCTGGCTAACCTAACTGAACACTTTATTGAATCTACGGAGGTCGACTGTTTAGCCAATGTCTAGGGATATCGAGATATAGTTCTTATTTTTATTATTACTCAACCGTTTCCACTGCCCAAGCCAGGGAACTTACAATTTCTTCTTCTATGTGCCAGGTCCTACGTAGGCGATCATGGTCTTCTACATCTCCATATCCCCTGTAGCTTTAAAACACCTTTTCAAGCTACCAAACCATGCTCTATCATTTTATCAAACTCATGAAGTATGTCATGCATTGTTTTCCCGTCTCTTTTCCCTCTATCTTGTTATATGTAGTCATTTCTTTTCACCCCTCTTCAGCTACCTTCTGTAGGGGGTCTTGTAGTTTCCTTTTCATGTCTGCTATCAGCACTGTGTCATCTGCATACCTTATGTTGTTCAAATTGTGACCTTCAATGACAAATCCTGGCATAGCATCTAGGGTCCTCAAAATATTCTTGCTGTACAAGTTGATAAATCCGGTGAAAAGATACATCCTTGTCTTACGCCCCTTTCTATCTTTGTATATCTGCCGAATTCATTACCTGTCCGTATGCAGGCGGTTTGCTGCCACTAGAGATTCTTGATTACTCTTATGTTTTTCCCAAATAGGATGAGGCTGCTGAGCATCTCCATCAATTCTTTGTGATATATTTTGTCGGATGCCTTCACATAATCGATAAAACATAGGTACAAGTCCTTCTTCATTTGTAGTTATAAAGTTAGCAAGGAAAAAACAGGCATTATAATCAAACCTTATATTTATCTACCGAAGTTTGCAGTATTTGTAATGAATAGTTACGTAACTTAAACCCTAAGAAACGTTTCGTTGTGATTATTCATTGAAGAAGTAAGACTGTTTTCCGGACCCACGTGTAAATACGGACCTAACAGTCTAACGATTCTTCTTCTCTTTTATCTATGTGTCGTGTCTCTTCAGGTCGAAGGCAATCATAGTCTTCCACATCTCCCTATACCCAAGGGCTCTAAGCAAGCTTTCTCCTGTTACTCCACCCCAAAACCGCTCTGCCATCCATTTGCTCAACCCCATTAGTTATGTTAACCGATGCTTTGTCTACCTCTCTTACACTCTATCTGACCTGTGAGTATCAGATTTTCCAAGCTCTCCTTCCTCATTACATGTATCTGCAACTTCAGCTGTCTTTTACTGATGTTAAGTATCAGTTTCCCTTTTCGTTTCTATCCCTTCCAAAACCTCGTCGTTGTTCACATGTTTGGTCCATAGCATCCTCAGTATCCTTCTGTAGAACCACATTTCGGTTGCTTCAAGTTTTTACTTCATCTTTGAGATTGTCCAGCATTTGCTGTCATATTGAAGAACAAGCATCACATAATTTAGCAAATTTTCCTTGTTTCCAACGAAATTTCTCTGTCCCTCACTACTCTGCTTCAAATTGGAATGAATCAGGGCCATGCCAATAGCGTTTGAATCTCAATGTCACACTTTCTATTCTCTGTTAGAACACTTCCTACGTATTTAAATTTCTGTACCTGCTTTAGTTTAGTATCCCCCACCTGTATTCATTGCACGGACTACGATTTATAAATGTGTAAAAGGAATTCTGAATAGAAAGGTAGCCTAGAATAGACAAGGAAGCCAGGTCACGTCGGTTAGAAAAGGAATGAAGTCGAGAGTATATTGCAGATCTTCTTTGGATTTTGTTGAGAACTTCGAGATGAAAAGCAGGGGCACCGGGCCAGATATGCCAACAGTACTCTATGCACGGACTAATGGTAGATTTATAAATGTGTATAAAGAATTCTGTTTAGAAAACCGGTAGTAGATGCAGTTAGAGATTCGATGTATACATTCTGTTTCAGTTCAGATGAAAAAGTAAGATCAAGGATGCGCAGTGTACTGCTTTCAATGAGACTTGTATCAGATTTTACAAGCATGTTAAAAAATACAAAAAATATGTAAGGTTATTTTTTATAAAAACGAATAATCATCACATAATCTAGTATTTTTCTTTGTTTCTGTTATGGGACCTAAACTTTTGTACCATAATGAACTCTTCTTATGAATATAAATACCGGGAGGATATGCCTCTCAAGGTCTGACGATTGAATTAGAAGTTAAGTTAGTTGAGTCTCGGGTTTGTTTCTTTTATTAAATTAAAAATGAAAACAAAAGAGAGTTGTTCTATTTTTTAAATTCAAAAAGAAACAAACCAGTTGTGTTTCTTTTTAAATTAAAAAAAAGAAACAAACCAGTTTTGTTTATTTCAAATTGAGATCTGAAGGCGTGAACAATGATGCATTCATAATCCAAGCAGAGTACTGAGAGACACAACTCGGGTATTAGTTAAACATATATATATATATATATATATATATATTAACGAAAAACAAATACAAAGTGTTCCACGTATTTGTATTTGTTTTCCGTTAATATATATATATATATATCTTTCGGTCCTAGGTTAGAACACTTTGTTGGTAGTTAAATTTCTGTACCTGCTTGATTTTAGTATCCCCAGCCTGCAGTTGGAATTTTGGGTTACGCTTTTTACTAATGAATATAAGTTTTGTTTTTTTGTCGTTTATGTTTGGTCTTTCCTTTAGCGACTTTCTGTAGGAAGTCTTGTTTTTTCCTTTAAAATTCTCCCTTAGTGATCAGCTCATTTTGGGGACGTTAAGTGATGGACGCTGTAATATTAACGTTACGTGTGGGCCCGTGCCATAAAAAATGACGGCAAAATATTTATATCGATATGCTGTCTAAAAAGACGGCAGCATATATCTATATTGAGGTCTACACTGTACTTCAGTTCATTTAAAAAAGTGATATCAAGTACACGCAGTGTGTCACTTTCAAGAAAACATTTATCAGATTTTAGAAGTATGTTAGAAAACACACAAAAAATATTCTAACATTATATTTTACTAGCAGTATAGCCCGGCGTTGCCCGGGTGTAATGAAAGCTTTAAAACTAATCCATGGTCCTGGATTTCAGACTCTTTGGACGTTGGCACGAAAGGCTAAAAAGCAATAATTGTTTCCAGTTAAAGTGAAACCGTAGACTGAAAAAAAAATGAATGGATGTAAGTCTAATTTTGAAGTTTGGTTAGAATCGGATAAAAATTGTGGATTTGTATAAAGGACATACAGACAGATAAACAGACACACACACAAGCATCGTACATTTTTTATATATATATATATTATCGATTTTCTCCACTATTGTAAGAACTGCAACCTTGAAAATTATGAATATCGTTTCTTATGTCTTTGTCTATGAGTGTATCAAATTTGATTAAAATCGGACCACTCCTTCTATAACCCGATTGTTTGGATTGTCGATTTTCGATATTTATCAGGGGTACCTCGACACAAAAGCTACCTAAGAACACTGGCAGACGCTTATAGTACAACTGTGCAAATTTTCAAGTAAATCGGTTCAGCCGTTTTGGAGTCTATAGGTAACGGACACACACACACACACACACACACACACACACACACACACACACACACACACACACACAGTTCCATTTATAAATGAGTTTACATACAGACGTATAAGTATACGAGGTCCATATGGAAAATGTTTGTGTATTGACTTCTGGATCTCGTCTGTCAAGGTTCGCGTGTGATTTTTGGAACGTTCGCGAGAATATAAAAGATTTTGGATTTTCTTTCTCTTTCGGGGGTGGGGGGGGGGGCTTATATACAGGGTACATAAAGTATCTGAGGACACATTGGGTTCCCTAATGAAAACAACCACAACTCAGAAACAACTAAATTTATTGATAGAAAACTTAATGTTTCGACATAATCTTCTTCAGATGTGATAACGTCTTCGATGCGGGACAGAAAATCTTTGATATGCACACTTCACATGGTTTCTATTGATATTGGATATTACTGTAAGAATTACGGAAAAAGGCTATCTTGTGAAAATATTGATGAGTCTTTTGTTCAACAATGCCACACATTTAAGAACCAAGATATTTAAGTTTGTCCACATGTTTTTTGTGATGTGGTCCTGTAAATTGTGTCACCAAAGTTTTCTCTGTAGGTGCAGCCTTTCACTGTTGTGCACCCGGTTAAAGGTCCAACAAAAATAATACAAAACAACCAAAATAGGAAATAACATATATATATTAAACACGGCAAAAATACAACACTTGGAACCTTGTTAGTAGAATGATAATACGGGTTAGTGTGTAATACTATAATTCGACCCTCGAACTGGGACTCGTAATGGTCGTTATGGTGGTAGGGTTCGAAGACGACTCACGACTGAGTTCAAGGCGTTCTCCTGAGACTACTCTCTCAGGCTACTTAGGCTATCTACCTGGCTATCCACTCAGGCTATCCACTCAGGCTATCTACCTGGCTATCTACTCAGGCTATCTACCCTCACCTCTTGTGAGGGGAGGTATATGTAATGATTAGAAGAGTTCGTTCCGTTTGATAGGTAATGCCGCCATGACAAGCACATACAGTCTTCTATCGCGTACAAGGACTATCTAAGACTTTACAATTATTTTTCAGCAACTCAGTTCATCAGGCGACCTTCAACAAAAATCCCAGAAACGTGTCCTCCGTTATTCAGCCACCCAGTAAATTAACTGCTATACGTGATACCCGCTTGGGTGATCGTACCTCTTTCGATTCATTCTTGAATTCTTCTTTATGTGCCGTATCCCTTCAGGACGTAGCTGATCATGGGCTTCCACTTGGCTCTGTCTGTTGTCACTCTCAATAATTTTCTCTTGGTATCTCGCTCTGTCAACCATTTGCTCCGACCTAACAAGTACGTTTTGCGCTGCTTTTCCTTGTCTCTTCTTCCATTTATCCGACCTGTGAGTATTAAATTCTCTAGGCTCTCATCCTCATTACATGTTCCAAGAACCTCATTTGTCTCTTCCTGATATTTAGTATCGGTTTTCTTCTCGTTTTCATTCTTTCCAACACCTCAGTGTTGCACACGTGCTCTGTCTATGGTATCCTCGGCATCCTTCTGTAAAACCACATTTCTGCTGCCTTAAGATTCTCCTTCATCTTTGTTGAGATCGTCCAGCATTCACTTCCATACAGAAGGACAGATATCACATAGTAATCCAGCACTCTTTTCTTTGTTTCTAATGAGATTTTCCTGTCTTTCTGTAAACTGGCTAGCTTCCGAAATGCGTCTTTGGCCATGCCAATGCGTCTTTGGATTTCCATCCTCTGTCAAAACACTTTCCAGGTATTTAAATTTTTTAACTTGTTTTATTCCTGACTAGGCAGAAGATATTCTCGTAGTAAGTTTCTTTCTTTTAGAACCCAGTCCGTTTTACTATTCAACCCATAACTGGAGGGAGAAGAGGTTAATACTTTTCGTAAGAGTATTTGTGCGTAATTGAATTAAACGAATTCGACTGTAATTCAAACATGGCTCTTCGATTTCTCGTTCCAAAAACCCTAAAACCATCACAGAACTAAGAAACACCAGAAGGATCTTCACAAACTATAATTTCTCCGGTTGACATTTGATCTTGGTTGAAACGTTTTCGTCTGAACAAAACTGTTGCAATCCTGTTTAAGGGGAAACAAATAAAAACAGGAACACGGGATTAGTGTAAACAATTGTATTAACAAAATAACGGGTAAAGGTACAATATGCCAGCTTGTACGTCTAGCTGACGAGTAAGCGGTGTTGGATATCAAAGTCGCTATTCGGTAAGTCTTTCTACGGGTGTCTGACTTATACCACACTGGTGCTCTCTCGGTAGCTACTAGCCACATGGTATTTATGTGGGTTAGGGTTAGTCCATACTATGTTAATGGGTAGGTCCGCTACAACAAAAACAAAACCAAAACAAAACAAAATACATCTTGTCAGGTCATGCCTGAATGATTGAACTTGTTTATTAATCTTTTCGCTTGGCGCAACAATTTGCCTAGCGGGTTTGCAGTTATTAACTCCCCTTTTCTTCATCACATATTGTACCGAATGTCTTCATGCAACACATTGTTTCCTCGTATATTTGGGGATCTCTGGCAATAGCACTCATGAACGTTCCGGGATTTCGCATCGATGATGTTGTGGTGCAGTAGATATCAACTCAGAACGGGAAATCGGGAAGCCGAGTTCGAATTCCAGTTGAATTCCTTGCATTGACTTACGCACAAATACCCTTGGGAAAGGTATTAATCCGTCTCTTTCAGTGGGGGATCAGTTTTCTTTAACCTTGGCTGGCAACCACTCTATCGCAGAAAGTAATGCCAACCTACTGCGAGATAATCATCTGCCCAGTCAGTCATGTCTCTTTCGAGACATGATCGCCTAAGCGTGTATCGAGTATGGCACTTAACCGACTGAATGAAGATAAGAGTTGGAATAATAATTAAAACTTCTACTGGGCAAAAAGGGGGACAAGTTTTTTATTGTTATTAAGTTATAAACTGATCCCTCACTAATTACTACTTATTAATACAATCCGTCTCTTCTCTCTTCAGCTATAGTTTAAAGAGCGAGATAGAAAATCTTCTGCCCAGTCAGTCATGTCTCTTTCGTGACATGATCGCCCAAAGCTTGTATCACGTATGACACTTAACTGACTGAAGAAAGATAATAGTTGGAAACATAAGTAAAGCTTCTACTGGGAAAAAAGTGGGGGATCAGTTTTCTATAGTTATTAAGTAATAAGCTGATCCCCCACTAATAACTACTTATTAATACAATCCGTCTCTTCTTCCTTCAGCTATAGTTTAAAGAGTGGAATAGAAAATCTTCTGCCCGGTCAGTCATGTCTGTTTCGAGACATGATCACCCAAAGCGTGTATCACGTATGGCACTTAACTGACTGAATGTTTTGCACCTACTCGATAAATTGCGATGTTTTGATACTGTCCGAATGCTGTTCACGTTATTTTTTTATGTTTTGAGACAGGTGTTTTTGATGGAAGATTTCAATTCTTTCCAAATTTTGCGCGCGGACGGGTTCCTTAAAATGTGTGATCTTAGAATTGTTTTATCGCAATGATTGCTGCATACCATTTCATCTCATGCGTTAGCGGATAGTTCTTCACTGATGCACAGAAAAGGTAAAAGCACATTAATTATTAGAGAACTACAGACGTACAATCATACGCCCTCAACTTAATCTTACACTTGCTGTAACTTCTTGTCAGTTGCTTGTTGCGTAGAGGCATCTCCCAAGATCAGCTAGGCCAGCAAAAAATATTTTGTGTCATTATTTATCATGTCAAAAGCCAGCTTTAAAATTATGCACCTTGTAAATAATCCCCCAAAAGAGAAAGAAAATCCAACATTTAAAATGCAAATCCACGCTTCCAAAATCAAACTATTCTACCGCAGATTTGAACTTAAATTTTTTACCTTTAAAATCCTGACAATACTAAGCTGTTAAGAGACGAGCACCATTGTGTCAGCCCTTTACTAATGGAAGCCTGTAATATCTTAGCGATACTAATAAATACCAATAATAGCCACTGGTATAATTCTGGACATGGCAGCTGTAAAGACATCTTCCGTATCAACCTTCGGACACACCTGGTAACTTTGATACTCCGGCATGCCAGCAAAGCTTACTTCGATATCTATTAGATGAGCGCAGTATATATTAGGGCCACCATATATCAACTCTTTTTAGAACGAATGTTCTTTATTGATTTAAATTCGATTCAGATATCTGATATTTCCTGGTCTGAAACACCTGCAACGTTTATTTTTCCTTATATTCCAGAGAATCGATATTTCAATGCAAAATCTGAAATTTGACGTAACTATAACACAACCCCTGACTGAGTCCAACAAACCTTTCTGAGCTTCGATCGATTCCGCTCACGTTGTGCTTGTTGATTTCGGACAAGAAAGAAACGGTATGTAATGAAAAACCAGATTTAAGACTACCACGCCACGGTGTTGGTTTATATATATTTAAATATATTGGATAGATACAAAATTGCAAGCGAGTCAAAGCTAAGTGACACAAAAAAAATAAAATAAATAAAATAAGTAAATAAAACAAAATATTAGTTGGTTGGTATTTCATTAGCACGTTAATATTCGTGATCTATTACCGACACAGAACAAGGGTTTATTCAACTTGCAGCTCGTTGAATTTGGACTGACTGTCATTTTCAATATTTCTGGGGCAGGCTATTTCAGCTGGTTCGTTTCAATTCATTGCTGGTCCCCGTCTCACTGTATTTCGTTTTCCATCCCAGTTTTTTTTTTAAAGACACCAAACCGGGTTGTTGAAGTTAGGTACGCGATTTCTATTTCTCTATCTCTATATACGTCTTACCATCTCGAAATTTAATATCATTTAACCATTTCGACTTCCAATGAAAGGGAAGAAAACTTACTTTCTGTCATTATCTGCCTATTTCCTATCAGATGTCCTGGTAATCAGTAAAAAGGAAATTCTTAAGGCCGTGTTTTGACCTAGGGTAACATATTGTCAAAAGCCATTGAAAAATATTTGAAAGACTAGCTTTTACAAATTTGCTTACCTCTCCCCACAAAAGGAATTCTGCACTCACTGAATCTGTATTTTTCACTTTTTTTTATCAATTCGGCTAATTCCCCCCCCCCCAAAAAAAAAACTGTGTTTCCCAAATTTAGAGAAATCTTTGCCCATCTTGAAAATTACTTAAAATTAATAGTCGTCATCTGAAAATAGGGTTACGTAGCAAGTACTCTTCCCAGAATTTTGACTTACAGCTTTTACCAATCTTTAAGCATTTGGTTTTAGACATCACCTGAAAAATCTACAGAAATACTCAATTTCCTCAGATGTTTGCTTACGAACTGATTTCAGCGTGACTTTCTTGGGTTCAAGGTTCACAACATGGGCAAGGAAGAACACCGTTGTAATAGTCGACTTGAAGACCAGTTACTGTGTCAAAGCCATCAGCGACGAGTGGCCGAAGTCCGTCATCACAGGGTATTTGTTGGAAATGATTGCAACAAATTCAAGTGGAATTTGAACTCGGCTCTTCGACTTCTCATTACGAGCCGAGATCTACTGCACCACAACGCACATAAAACGTTACTAATGGCTTTTGAGATTTTACTCACTCGACCGATTTAGTTGATGAAAACCTTATTAGGGCGATTAAAGTTTTTTGCTTTACTCGCCCGCGGTCGATTAAAAATCTCGCAATGAAACGTGTCCATTCAAATATAGAAAAAGAAAATCTGATTCGTTTTACAACCCAAAAGTATGCCATTGAAGATTCACAAGTTACTTAGAATGACCTACAATGATATTATTGAACTTTTTGGTCGAAATATATGGTTAAACAAAAGACAGTGACATCCCGAAATCATCAAATCAAGATCTGACAAATGGAATTTAGTTTGACAAGCTTCTGTCTTTGACTCAATATCTATATTCCCATCCCCGCTTAAGAAAAGTTTTTTTTTAATCGTGTCACCCCGAGCAAGGCGGTAACGCCACTGATGTGCAGGGGGCTACGTAATAGTGAAAAGATTGGAAAAGAGAAAGTCGGAAACCACATCCTAAACAGGGAACAAGGGATGAGCCTCTTAACCTGTTCAATAGAGGTGGGTGGAGTGTGAACCGGGCGATAGTTTAGTCTATCTACTCCAATTAAAACGATTAAAGTAAAAACGAACATTTGAAAGAAAGAAAAAAAATACGCATACTTCTTTCAACCGCGCACCGAAAAACAAATTATACCAGTAAGTAATTTTTTTTTAATAGAAAATCGGTGAGAAAATCGGATTTGTTAATTTATCATCTATGAGATGGAGGTTGTCGTCAAACAGAAAGAAAAAAACTACGAATTTAGGTACCTTCACTCAATTACCAAAAAAAAAAATAAATAAATAAATAACAGAAAAAAACAGCATATCATTATGTTAAAACTTAAAAACAATGTTTTATAATCGAAATGTTTATACTATTATTAAAAGGAAAGATCAAATTTTGCTGTCATTATTTTAATTTTTAAAAAAATCTTTTCTAACATTAAAATTTCATTTTTTGTTTTCCGTCAGCAATTGACGCTATGTAAGGCGACTATTAAGAAAATGGAGTCAGTCGAGTAAAATGATTTGGTGTCGAGTAAATATTCCCTCGCTCTCGAACGCCGGTCGAGTGATTTCTTTTTCAAATCTCAAAGTCCGGTTACTGATAAAGTCCAGACCAATAAATAATCATTATCTGTATACAAACCTTTAAGACTAAAAAAAATATTTGGATATTATGCAAGGTATATTTGCCGCATTTGCTATGACTACTACAGGACTATCATACTCGAAAAGAGTAACTACGTCAATTAAAACTGCTTGTGAACAAATATCTGTATTGACTTCATTAAACTAACATCCCGGTCGCCGAAAATTGACGGTTCCATTGTAAACAGGATTGTTATTATTCGTCGTTGGGACAATTATCGGAATCATAACAGGAGCGGCAACCTCAGTAAGGCGAGAGAGAAAGTCACTGCAAGAAGCTTCAATAAAATAAATTCCAAATCAAGAGTGAAGAGAAACATGAACTTAAATTGATTTCCAACGTTAACTGTTAAAAGTGTCGTCTTAAGCGAAGCCAATAAAAGGAGATAAACAAATTTGGAGCTGCCATTTTCAATTCATGATCTCAAAAGACGGGTAAATATTTTGCAGACACTGTTTACCAGAATCGGACCGGAAACTGTTTCTGAAAAACGTATCGTTCTCAAATTCGAAGCTTTTTTTTTTTTGAAGATGGCCGACGTGTTTCTTTTTTGATAAATATACTGGGTTTTCTTATTTTTTCTTATGTTTGTGGCACAAGGACAAAATAAAATAGTGACTGTGTTGGGAAGATGGCTATTAAGTAAAAACCGCGATGACACGTACCTCAATTTTTACTGAATATTGGATTTAAGGAACCATTTGTTGATCACATGGAGCACGAGGAATTGATTTTTAATTTATCTTCTTTCTCTTCTATGTGCCGTGTCCCTTCAAGACGTAGGCGATCATAGCCCTCCACTTTCCCCATCCCTTATTTCTCTTAATATCATTTCACCTCTCATTCCACTCAATACTCGAACCACCATCCATCTGTTCAATTAAATCAGGAATGTCGTACGCTGCTTTCTCTTGACCCCCTTCTCTACCGTCTTGTACACATCAGGTGCTCCAAGTCCTCCTTCTTCATTCAGTCAGTTAAGTGCCATACGTAATACACGCTTTTGGCGATCATGTCTAGGAATAGACATGACTGACTGGGCAGAAGATTATCCCGCAGTAGGTTTCTATTGCTTTCTGCGGTAGACTGGTTGCCAGCCAAGGCTATAGAACCCAATCTGTCCTATTATTTAACCCATAACTGGAGGGAAGAGACGGATCAATACCTTTCCCAAGGGTATTTGTGCCTAAGTGAATGCAAGTAATCCAACTGGAATTCGAACTCGGCTCCCTTATCTATCGTTCCGAGTCGATATCCACTGCACCACAACGCATATCCATTTATATATATATATAGCTCACCTAGAGAGTTATCCGACCACTTTATGTACAGGACACTTCTTTGGATTCTTCTATATCTACGCCGCATATATATATATATATATATATATAGTCATCCGCAGACAGATTGGTTTCGTTGTATTACAACTCATCAGTACTGTTAGATTTCAATTGTTTTTAACCCAGGATTGAAATCTGACTGAATTGGCGTCAGTTGGCAATTCTATCTCTGAGCTATGGGCGCTCGGTAGAAGAAGGCAGACGTTTTAGCGTGTATTTTATCATTATACACGCCCAATAGCTGAGCGCGTTCTACTTCATTGCTGAATGAACGATGCGTATATACCAGAGTAGCAACTGTTCTTCAAAGTATATATATATATATATATATATATGCAAGAACAAAATAGGATGATTCAAAATAGCTCCTAGATTCTAGGAATTCTTGATAATATTTATCTTGTTCAATGTAATACACATGGCAAGCATTTTTTTCTCCAATGTTCCTGATATCCGCTCCAACTTTCTTAGTATAGAATAATTTCTCATTTAAAGGTCAGTCAATATTCTGGCACATTGCAAAACAAGCTTAATTCTTCCATTGCTACCAATGCATTTTTGGTTCCAGGCTATCTTTCCCTGTATCGAGAAGATTCTAGCATGCATGACCTTGGTGTTTACATACAGGATAATCGCTCGATGGTAAGTGGATTGTCTCACAAGTACTCAGATGACTTTCATATTCTTTCGTCTTTCACTATTACACGCTTAGCTATCTTTTTTATTTTTATTTATTGCCTCTTCTCGTTTCAGGACTTCAATATACCACATAACCTCTGACAATATAGACATTTTCCATCTATCTGCGAGCATCTTCATCTTTAGTGATTTTAATATACACCCCAACACGTGGAACGATCATTTTTAAAGGTACCCATGTATGTATGTATGTATGCCGCATTCACCCTAGTCGGGTTGAGCGGGCTTCCTCCCTGACGGAGCAAGTCTCATTGGGATTTGTTTAAGGGCAGGGTCCCAAGTCCTACCCATGTTCTTGGAAGAATCGCTCTGTATTCTGACTTGCGATTAAAACCTTCTTTCTCGAAGCATAATGCGCGGTTAGGAGATAGAATTTCAAACATTTCTCTTCTCTGCTTTACCAGTTCTTTTAGGTTTCTTTTTAAAGAAAATTAGCTTTACCTGTAACCTAACGAATGGATATGGTTTATTCACTAAAGAGAGCATACTAAAATAACGATTGTCACCAGAACATTTTTAAACAAACGCTTAGCCAAACGGAACTGGGCAATGGAACCGATGAAACAAGTTCAGTCTGCTATAGTTTTGTGTTCACTTCATCCAAATACTTATATTCAGAAATTAAGTTTTTTTCATTGCGCAATCCCTTTATCAAACCCTGGGTTTTCTGTGGTGCGATGGATATTGACTCAGAACGACAACTCGGTGAGCCGAGTTCGAATTTCAGTTGAATCCCTTGCATTCACTTACGCACAAATATACTTGGGAAAGGTATTAATCCGTCTCTTCCGTCCATTCTACCAACAAACCTTAATTTGAAAAAACAAGATCGCAAAATATTCTAAACCAGTCAAACCCAAATTTCCAAAACCTCTTAACATTTCTTTTACTAACATCCAGGCATTCATACTAACTTTTGTAGTGTAGAAGCTTTCCTCCACGTAAAGTCTCCTGACATCCTAGCACTCTGTGAGACTAACCTCAACTATCAATTCTCTCCTCTGACTTCTCGCTCCCTGGCTATCTTCCCCTCTTAAGGAAGGATTCCACTGTCCATATACATGGGCTTGGGGTCTACGTTAGCGAACACCTCACTGTAGCTAGGGTGATATCTCTTGAATCCCCTGACCACCAATATATATATCTCCGTCTGTCACTTCTCAGTTCGGTTAGCTAGCTTTTCTTCCTTTACCGTCCCCCCTCCTCTCCCGACTGCTCCCTTCAAGATAGTATTTCTGATAATATAGATAAGGCTACTTCCTCCCACCCATTCGTTCACATATTTGTATTCAGAGATTTTAACGCCCATCATGCTGAGTGGTTTAAAGACTCTGTTAATGATTCAGCTGGCATCCACGACATGAAGTTTGCCATTTCCCAATCCCTTACGCAAGTAGTGGACTTCCCTACACGCTTTCCCAGCATTCCCTCTGTACACGGCTCCCTATTAGATCTATGCTTTACCTCTGCACCTGACTCCTGCCAAGTCTAGAGGCTTTACCTTCTCAGCAACACCGGTCATGCTGTTGTCTTCCCCCAGGAGCCTCCTACCTATAGGACCTCCTACTGCTATCAAAGAGCTGACTGGGACGCCTTAGGTGATTTCCTATGCGACGTCCCTTGTGGAAAAGTTGATGACAGCCCCTCTGAGATTTCTTTCTGGGTGAAAACTGGGATTGATGCCTGCATTCCTATTAGAAAGTTTCGTCTCAAATCTCATTCCTCCTTTGGTTTTCTCCTGCCTGTTCGGCCGCCATTGCCCACAGGAACCATTACTTCCGAATATTTCGGAGGCATACATCTGACTACAATTGGCGCCTATTCACGTCTGCTCGTAATGAGTGCAAGAGGATCCTGAATAACGCCAAGCGGTTGTTTGCTGAGAGAATGAGACAGCGCATAGCTGACCTCTAGTTCGGCTCCAAGGACTATTGTTGTTTATGCAAACGGGTGCTGAACAACAGCAAATCCTCTATTCCTTCTTTAATCAATGAATTTGATGTCCTCACAGCGCTTTATTCTCAGATTCTCATCCAACTCAACATTTGACTCATCTGAAGTACCCGTACCCGTCTTCCCTATTAGAAGTGAGGCTAAACTGAACGATGTATACATTACCCCGACAGTAGTATCTCGACTACTATCAAAACGTGATCCTCATAAGGCGTGCAGTTGTGATGGAATCCCGGAAATTCTTCTTAAGAAATGTGCACCTAAACTCTCCTCTGTCCTCTCTAAACTCTATAATTAATGCCTTTCTGTTTCCTGTTTTCTTGCATGCTGGAAGTCCTTTCTGTCGTTTCTGTATTTAAGAACTCTGGCGAACCATCTGACCCATCCAACAACGTCCTATCAGCCTTCTACCAATTTTCAGGAAAGTGCTTAAGGCCATTATTAATGCTGAAATAGTACAGCATCTTACTGCCCATAAACTATTCTCTGACAGGCAGTATGGCTGTCGCTTTGCCAGGTCGACATGCTAACGACCATTACGTAGTACATGTTCCAGGCCCTTGCGAGGCTCGTGCTGTTGCTCTGGATATCTCCAAGGCTTTTGACAGGGTTTGGCACGCTGTACTTCTACGTGGTTACGGTATTACCAGAAGCTTGCTTGATCTGCTCTAATCTTTTCTATATAACCGCATAATGAAGGTCTTCTTGAATGGGCATTCCTCCACATCGTACTGTACAAACGCTGGTATCCCTCAGGGCTCTATCCTAGGCCGGACGAGACAAAATGCCAAGTAGGCATCTACGCAGATGACACCACAATCAGAAAGAAATCCGGCGTAGCGGACAAACATGACCTTGCTGCTGTTCTTGAGAGGGATCGACACTCTGTGGTGAATTGGGATAAGAAGTGGCTTGTAAATTTCAATGCGTCTAAGACCAAGCTGCTGTTTGTCAATCATCACAAGTAACCTCTCCTGCCTCTCATAAGCATAGACCAAGCGAGTCTCCCTGAGAGCAATACACAGCGCCTCCTCGGCCTTACCCTCTCTTAAGATCTCAAGTGGAACCACTACACTGAGTCAATAGCTAAAGCCACTGCTAGGAAGGTTGGGTCACTGTATCTAACCAAGCGTCGGTGCATGGAGTACTGCTGTCATATATGCTCGGGTTCTCCTGCTGTTCATCTCAGAGTTCTTGACAGGCTCCAAAGGAGAATCAGTAATGTGATAGGTACCGACTTGGCAGCTCGACTCCAGCCACTTCCCCACCGACGGGATGCAGCTTCCTTTTGTCTGTTCTGTAAATACTTTCATGGCTTTTACTCCAACGAATTTAAGTCACTGGTGCCTTTGCAACAAGTGTTTACTCGTGCAACCAAACTGGCAACTGGGTTCCGTCCATTCACAGTTAGATGAACCAAATGCAGACGACAATTCTACTCCTGAAGCTTCTTTTCTCGCACTTCCCGCCTGTGGAACTCGCTTCCTTATTCTTGCTTTCCTGACGGCTACAACCTCCAGGAAATTATATGCAATGTCAATACTCATCTCTTAACCACTTGATTCTAGTTCTTTCTACACCACCCTGTATATCCTTTCCTTTCTCTCCACCTTTGCAACTGTCATAACACCTGTATTCCCACCCTTCTCTTGCTCCTTTCTGACTGGTTCGTCTTTCTCTTTACTCTCCTCCTATCTAATCTTTTTATTCTTATGTAGCCCCCTGCAAATCATTGGCGTTACCTCTTTGCTCGGGGTGATACAATTTAAAAAAAGTTATGGGTTAAATAATAAGACAGATTGGGTTCTATAGCCTTGGTTGGCAACCAGTCTACTTCAGAAAACAATGGCAATGATCGTCCAAGCGCCTGTCACGTATGGCACTTAATTGACTGAATGTAGATAATAGTTGGAAACATAAGTAAAGCTTCTACTAGGCAAAAAGAGGGGGATCAGTTTTCATTAGTTATTAAGTAATAATTTGATCCCCCACTTATTACTACTTATTAATATAATCCGTCTCGTCTCCCTTCAGGTACATAGAAGAGAAGAATTTCAAAGAAATTTACTGGGGTCATGATGTTAATATTTTGGCCTTTTTATTTGGATTAATTTTTTAGCCTAGATCAAGGGTTCTCTGATAGCAACAAAAACAGAAATTTTCGAATCGGGGATTATATGGAGCACCCACTGATACAAGCTTGTTAACCACGTCGAAGTACTTCGATAACAATTTTCATGAATTGCAATAAAGTTTGAATCCACTTAGTTGGATCAATTGTAACATAATCTTAATTTTGCCAAGTTTTTCTTGTAGCGATTTTTATTATCAGTCAAACTACATGCTTCGGGCGGCATAGCTTTATAAAAACAAATTCTACTGACGTTTATATATAAGAAAATTCGATATTTTTCGTCTGCACATTTTAGAGTATTCTCTACTCCTTTGCGACGAGGAGGCCTTGAAACTCTCACGCACATAACAGTTTAAATCACTTCCTCTATGTTATCGATCATGGCTCTCCATAAGTTCTTGTCATTTGTAGCTCTTAATTAAACTGGTCTATTTGTTATATATATATATATATATATATATATATATATATATATATCGCTCATTCAGTAATGAATTATAGCACTCTGGCTATTGGGCGTGTATAATGATAATACACACGCTAAAAAGTCTGCGTCAGTGGTAGAATCGCCGACTGACGCCAGTGAGGTCGGGTTTCAATCCTGGGTTAAAAGCAATCGGAGTCTAACCGTACTGATGAGCTGTGATACAGCGAAACAGATCTGTCTGCGCATATATATATATATATATATATATATATATTCAAAATTATATTTAAGAACATGTACAAATCTTTTTTATATATCCACTACAAACCGTACATTTGTTTCATCAGGTGGTGTGTTTTGGACGTTGTAATTTTTTTTTCTTCGTTACCTATTCACTCGGATATATATATATATATATATATATATATATGTTCTAATCATATCGCCCTAAGCAAGGCAGTTTACTGCCACTGATGTGCAGTGGGTTACATAAGAGGAAAGTTATGAGAAGGAGTGACAGGTTATAGGGGGTGTCAGGATGTGGGTAAGAGAGGGATGAGAATACTGATGAGAGTGAAGTGGAGGGAGAAAGAAGCATGAGAGAGAGAGAGAGGATGCAGATTAGTGAGATAGGAGATGACTATTGACTTTACATTTGAATTCTTGAAGATTGTAGCTGTCGGGAAAGAAAGTAAATGGAAGGGAATTCCACTGGCAGAACGTGCGAGAAAAGAAGCTTCTCAAATAGAATTTGCGTTTACATTTTACTGGTTAAACAAAAAAGGGTGGGACTTGGTTGCTAATCTTGTGGTTCGAGTAAATTCATATATAGTGGGCATCAGTGAGCTAATTTCATCGGAGCAGAAGCCATGAAAGTATTTGTAGAAGAGACACAGGAAAGCCACGTTGCGCCGGTGAGAAAGTGAATATATCTGAGCTGCCAAGTCGGGATCGATCACATTAGAGATTTTGCGTTGGATTTTGTCAAGGAACCGTAGGTGGATAACAGAAGAACCCGACCAGATATGGCAGCAGTATTCAATGCACGGGCGGAGGATAGATTTGTGTATATGCAGGATTGTTTTAGGCGGGAAAAATGGATATATTTGTATCTCTCGTCTAACGAATCCTATTCCTTCGAAACTTGGTTCGATTTCAACCAAAATTGACATGAATCTTTGATGTATGCAACATTTTTTCGTATCGATTTACAGGTTTCGGCTGAAATCACCAAAACGAATTCTTCTCCTCTGAGACGCCTTATGCGAATTCAAATAAAATTGTGTAACTTGTAGATCAAGGTCAGAACCTTTGATATGAACATTTTTTTTTAAATCAATGTGCAGGGTTTGTCAAAATTCACCGAAAACATCATCTCGAGTGGTCTTTTGTGCACTTTTATGCATTTCTCTAAAACGCTTCACTCAAACTCAACCAAAATCGAGCCACTGGTGGTTCAAGGTCTGATGCTTTGATATGCGAACAAAAATTTCAGTTGATACACAGGATGCGGCAAATATTAAAGGAAAATGTTGCTTTCTGTGATCGTTTATTTCTCTGAAACGCTTAGTTGTGTTCCAACAAAAACCGCGTCTTTTTTGTAATTTCTTCGTCGTTACTCTGTCGGAAAGTCAAATTATATTAACGCTGCTTAACAAGTTAAATGCACGCGAAGCCTGATTAACCTATGATAATCAAACAACACAAAAAGAAAAATACGAGAATTTCTTTCTTATATTCTCTGATGAAGATTTCCTAAAACTGAAACATGTTAGTGTAGAGTTGCAACTCAGACCAGACACCAGGTTCGTTCCCATGGAGTAGCTTCTCTCAGACGCTTGTCGCCTAAAAATAACTTTGTATTGTCATCTTTGTCTAAAAAAAGTGATTTGTCTTCATTCAGAGACCACCAGGTGATTCTCCCGGAGAGTAATACACTACGCCTCCTCGGACTTACCCTGTCCTCAGACCTCAAATGGAACCACTATATTGAATCCATAGCAAAATCTACTGCTAAGAAGGTTGGGTAACTATGTCGATCCAGGATGTTTTTTCCACCTGAATCCATCCTGCATATATACAAGTCAACCATCCGTCCGTGCATGGAGTACTGCTGCCATTTATGGTCAGGTGCCCCTGCCGTTCTTCTCAGTGTTCTTGACAAGCTCCAAAGGAGAGTCTGTAATGTGATAGGTACTGATCTGGCGACTCGACTGCAGCCACTTTCCCATCGTCGAAATGTGGCCTCCCTCTGTCTCTTCTATAAATACTTTCATGGGTTCTGCTCGGATGAGCTTAAGTCACTGATGCCTCCTCAACAAGTGTTTACCCGTGCAACCAGACTGGCAATTGGGTCCCATCCATTCACAGTCAGGTTAGCCAAATGCAGACGACAATTCTACTCCTGCAGCTTCCTCTCTCGCACTTCCCGCCTGTGGAACTCACTCCCGTATTCTTGCTTTCCTGACGGCTACAACCTCCAGAAATTTAAATGCAAAGTTAATACTCATCTACTAACCACTGGACTCTAGCTCTCTCCCCTCCCCTGTATAACCTTCCCTTTCTCTCCACCTATGTATCTGTCATCGCACCTGCTTTCTCAGCTTTCTATTGTTCCTTTCTAACTAGCTTGTACTCCTCACTCTTTTCCCATTAATCTTTTTACATTTATGTAACCCCCTGCACATCAGTGGCGTTTCTGCCTTGCTCGGGGTGAAATGATTAAAAAAAAAAAAACTTTGTTGGAGTCGTTTGTCTTGACTTTTGTGATGCCCACTTTTAGCCCAAGCTCATAAATCTAGAATAGAAATATATAGAAACTAGCATGGCCACAAAATGAGGGATCAGTTTATATATTGATTATAATATAGAAATGATCCCCCATTTTATATGCACATTACAATATCTTATAAACATATGTATTCTTCTTCTATGTGCCCTGTCTTTTCAGGACGTAGGCGATCATGGCTTTCCACGTCTCCCTATCCCTGGTAGCTCTGAGCACGTCTTCTGTTACACCATGCAACCCTTGTTCTGTCATCCACTAGCTCAAACCCATAAATCTAGAATATAAATGTATAGACACTAGCATGTCCACAAAATTAGTTAAGAGATGGGACAAAAGTATGAGCGACCCGGTGAGGATCGAACACGCTCTTCCAAATCAGACAACTGAATAAGTTTTGCTCAGTATCCCAACCATTTTTAACAAGAAGGGAAATAATTATTTTCACAGTCAGCTTTTATCTGCGCTAAAACTGATGATTACGTCCTCGACAAATGAACTTAATTTTATTTTCCCGTCTGGGAACCCGATATAAGCGAATCTTAGATACGTTGATTAACAGACTTCAATGTAAATTAATATAAAATCAAATAGAGCAATCGAATTTTTATCCATAAAATATTTTACGAAATAAAATTCTAACTGTAAAAACGTTCAATAAGTTCATTGCCTGAAGATAAAAAGAGCAATTATTACAGGTTTAGCAAAAGTCATTTAGCTCTTAGAGACTTTTTTTATTTTTATTTTTTATTTTTTGATGGTGGCTTCGTGTATTCGACTTAAAACTATGATTCCACGATATTATTATTTGATTTGATATCTTATCCGACTCTGCGAGCTTTCGGTAGGGTGATGACGATAATATCTTCTCTCCTACCAGCAGTTAAGACACTTTCTTCAGCACAAAGACTGTTCCAGGGTGTGCTGCCATGTGCGCACACTAATCGATGTCGCATATCTTCAAAGCGGATTGCGACGCAGAAAGATATTTGGAAATAGTCGTAAATTGCTTAGTATAGCGTATTATTATTATTATTATTATTATTATTATTATTATTATGTTGGCATTTTTCATCATATTTATTTCTGCTATGGTCGCACTACGTGCAAAGTTTGCGAAACGGCCTAAGGCAGGTTGTAGTGTGTTGATTATGGCTCCATTTCATGTTTTTCTATCTTCCCTATCATCTCCAGCATTACATAGATAAAGTTTTCCTTAGTGTGTGGGCTGTACTTAATAAGACAATTTTTTGTATGTCTCTTAAGCTGGGGTTTCCAGGGATTCTTTCAATGTGTTGTTTTGTTCCATTTTTTATCATTCCAAGTGCACCTACTATCACTGGCACAACTCTTGTTTTCAATTTCCACATTTTTTCTATTTCAATTTCCAGGTCTTTATATTTTGACAGTTTTTCAAATTCCTTGATTGCTATGTTACAATCCGCTGGACAAGTCATATCAATTAATAGAAAAGTTTTCTCCTTCTGGTTTTTAACAATAATGTTATTATTAACAATAATGTTATTATTATTATTATTATTATTATTATTATTATTATTATGTTGGCATTTTTCATCATATTTATTTCTGCTATGGTCGCACTACGTGCAAAGTTTGCGAAAAGGCCTAAGGCAGGTTGTAGTGTGTTGATATGGCTCCATTTCATGCTTTTTCTATCTGCCCTAACATCCTTAGCCTTACATAGACAAATTATTATTATTATTATTATTATTATTATTATTATAAAATTATTATAATTATATTGTTAGTATAATAATAATAATAATAATAATAATAATAATAATAACTATTATTACGTTGTCATTTTTCATGATATTTCGATTTCTGCTATGGTCGCACTACCTACCAAGTCTGCGGGAATACCCAAGGCAGGTCGTGGTGTGTCGTTATGGCTCCATTTCATGTTTTCCTATCTGCCCTATCATCCCTAGCGTTACCTAGACAAAGTTCTCCTTAGTGTGTGGACTGTACTTAACAAGACAATTTTATGTATATCTCTTAAGCTAGGGTTTCTAGGGATACTTTCAATGTGTTGTTTTATTCCATTTTTTATCATTCCAAGTGCACCTACTATCACTGGCACTATTCTTGTTTTCAATTTCCACACTTTTTCTATTTCAATTTCCAGGTCTTTATATTTTGTCAGTTTTTTTAATTCCTTGGTTGCAATGTTACAATCCACTGGACAAGCCATATCAATTAATAGATAAGTTTTTTCTTTCTGGTTTTTAACAATAATGTCCGGCCCATTTGCTTCAATTTTTCTGTCTGTGTAGATGGTGTAATCCTATAGAATGGTGACATCTTCTTTTTCTGTAACCGGTGCTGGGTGATGTTCAGACCAATGTTTGTTTACAGATTTTCTACAGTGTTTACACATTGTCCAGTGTAAATATTGCCCCACTCTATCGTGACAATTTTATATTCATTTGGGGCAAGTACAGAACAACCTGAGATTAGATGGTCTATTGTTTCTTGTTGTTTATCACAGAGCCTGCATCTTGGATCAACATTATTATGTATAATATTTGCCTGAAAGTTTCTAGTGAAAAGGCTTTGGTCTTGCGCTGCAAGAATAAAGCCTTCAGTCTCAGACTTTAATCCAGATGCACGTAACCATCGATGAGTATTAACTTTATCAACCTTGGATTTGTTGGCACGTTCTGGGTATTGGCCATGCAGAGGTTTGTCTTGCCAGCGCTGTTTCAACTTTTCAAGAGCTTTATCTTTGGCTTTCATTTTCATATTTTTTGCCGCAATGGATGGTTCTTGGCTTCTGTTTTGCTTTTCTACAGAATCTACTAAATGTAACTCTTGTTTGTATTTACTGCCTTCGTTTATTATTAAATATTTTTTCTTTCTTTCTTCATGTTGCTTGACTAATTGTATCATCCGGTCCTTTGTTGTTTCTATGTATGTTAGTAAGCCAATAATTGTTGTCTTGTATGACAATCCTAGCTGAATAAGACCTCTTTCACCTTCTTTATGAGGTATGTATAGACGGTCTACATCAGGCTTTGGATGATGCATCTTATGTTTAGAAAGAAGTTTTCTTGTTTTAGAATCCATTCGCCTGCTGTCGTTTAGAGTCCAGTTTAAGATGTTGAAACTATATTGGATAACTGGGATTGCAAGGCTATTAATGGCCATAATTCTGTTCTGAGAATTCAATTCAGTTTTTAATATCAGTCGTAGCCTTCTATAGTACTCTTTACACACTATTTCTTTCATTTTTGTATGGTGAATCTTTTCACTCTCATTTACACCTAGGTATTTATAAGCTTCTTCTGGCTTTAGTTTTTTTTATTGTTACAGCAGGGTCTAAGCTAATTGAGGATGGTTGTTGTAGTGATCCACGTAAAACTGTAGCTTTAGCACATTTATTAAAATTGAATTTAATTCCAATATCTTCGCTGAAGTATTTTACATTTTGCAGAAGACTTTCTAGCTCATTATCATTCTTCTTCTTCTTCTTCTTCTTTTTCTTCTTCTTCTTCTTCTTCTTCTTCTTCTTCTCATTATTATTATTATTATTATTATTATTATTATTTCCTTGGGTCTATGTTGTACACGCATTTCTTTCCGGATCCCAATGATCAGGAATGGCTTCAAGATATTTTCTACACTCTGTGATCTGAGGGATTCAACTACAACTAAAATTATGGATGTCATCATGTGCCACATTTCATTTAGATTTCCACTTCAAGATCCTTGTATTTTAATGGGTTTTTCAAAGATAAATTACAATCTACAGAGAGTGCCATGTCAATAAAAAAGCAAATTCTGTTCTTGTGGTCTTTGATTACCGATGTCTTGGCGATTAACTTTAATTATTCTGAATACGTTTATTATAAAGTCACATAAAATTGTTACAAGTCCTATTCTCTGTAACCGGGTCTGAGTGATGTTCTTAAAAGTGTCGTATAGTTTCCTTCCTGTAAAAGTTGCAGATATGCCAGGGCAGATATTGGTCCACCCTAACATGTCGAATTTTACATTAAGTTATTGCAAACACTGCGCTAAATGATACAAGATCGCCAATTGTTTCTGCATTTGGTTTCAACAGAATTTTTCATTATGATTGGTCATTTTTAGTTAACAAGCATTGTCACTTCTTTTTCTTCTTCTTCTTCATCTCCTCCTCCTCCTTCTTCTTCTTCTCCTCCCCTTCCTTGTTCTTCTTTTTCTTCTTCACCTCGTCCTCCTCCTCTTCTTCTTCTTCTTCTTCTCCTTCTTCTCCTCCTCCTTCTTCTCCTTCTACTCTTTCTCCTCCTTCTCTTCCTTTTCTCCTCCTTCTCCTCCTCCTCCTCCCCCTTCTTCTTCTTCTTCTTCTTCTCCTCCTCTTCCTCCTTCTTCTTCTTCTTTTTCTATGCGTCAGGATCTATCAGAACGTAGGAAATCATGGCCTTCCACATCTTCCTATGCCTAGTGAGTCTTGGCACGCTTTCTTTTTTTAACCCATCCAAACCCCGCTCCACAAATCACTTGCTATTTTAAAGTTTCTGTTGTGGAGTAGTTTTCGCCCTGAAGGTTATAATCGTGCTGTGTCGGCTGCTAATCGACTTAACGCACCCAAAATGTTAGGAACTTCGTAATCTTCCACTGTAAGCTCACTCCTTAGTATTCGGCTAACTGCCGAACTAATATCAAATGCTTTAGTCCAACTATGTCCAAACTGGAATTAACTAATAGTTCTGTTGAACTCCAATATAACTCTAAAGAACTCTCTAGAACTTTTAAGAACTCCTAAGAACTTCCCAAGGACTTCCCGAATTAACTTCCTGTTAACTCTAATTAATATAGGAGGGAGAATCCATTACCTGAGGAATAGGTGTGTTTCACCATAACAGTTTCCTAAAAATAAAGTACTACTAAACCACAGAGATGAATTAACTATATTATGAAAACACAGTAAATATTTACTTTAAAAATTTAATTGTAATGTTCATTTATAATTTATGTTCTAATAATAAAAAAAATAATAATAAACTTTTCCTTACACCTAATGGTGAGTAGGGTAGCGTTTTAGCTGTTTCCGTAACAACTTTGTTTTTATGAGGCACGTTGAAGGTGATTTCTAAGCGTAATTTAGACGCAACACACGGCCAAAAGTAGCGTGTACCCAGTGAAGATCGAACTCACTACTCAGTTATAATGATTCTAGCTAGACGAGCTTGCTAACCCGCACAATGCTTATTTGTTTTTAATGACTTCAATATACCTCAGTTTACCATATTTACTTAACTCAGTCAACCAAAAAAATTAGCTACTTTTTGACAAATACAGTATTATAAAAAAATAAATTCCTCTAAAAACCTAAAATCTGACCGTTTCTTTTTATGCAGAATGTATCTTTGCTAGCAACATTGCCGATGAATCCGGCCGCTCGAATCTGTCAACCCAAATATGGCTTCTTCAGAAACAAAGAAGTATCTCCATCAGACCCAGTTTTCCCTTCAGGAAATATTGCACGTCACAATGATTGCTGAGGTGTCGTGGGATGGATCTTCCCTGCGTAAATGTAAATCAGTCAGTCAGTAAGTCAGCTAAGTGCCATAATTGATACACGCTTTGAGCGATCATGTCTCGAAAGAGACATGACTGACTAGGCAGAAGTTTATCCCGCAGCAGGTTGCCATTACTGTTGCGGTAGACTGGTTGCCAGCCAAGGTTATAAGAACCAATTCGGTCCTATTATTTAACCCATAGCTTAAGGGAGAAGAGATAAATTATATTACATTTTTATATTATGTATAATTTCTGGTGGATTAGTTAATTACGTAATAACAATAGAAAACTGATCCCTCACTTTTTGCCCAGTGGAAGTTTTAGTTGTTTTTCGAACTATTATATTTAGGCAGTTGGTTAAGTGCTATACTTGATACACGCTTTAGACGATCATGTCTCGAAAGAGACATGACTGACTAGGCAGAAGTTTATCCCGCAGTAGGTTGCCATTGTTTAT